>QLTV01004118.1:70151-82989 GCA_003457575.1 Thermophis baileyi | reverse complement strand
TTCTATTCTATTCTATTCTATTCTATTATTCTATTCTATTCTATTCTATTCTATTCTATTCTATTCTATTCTATTCTATCCTATTCTATTGAATTTCAGCACATGTCCTATTGGCATAATTTTGAATGGGCAGATGGTTGCATGACATCATTACTTTCTATACTATTACACAGAGGTAGATACAAACTAGTCCAAACTCTTCCTATTCTTTTTAAAACCATTCACAGTTGTTGTTAATTCTAGACCTGCTTACCTAGAATAATAAGCTCAGTGAAGTTTTGTTGTCTGTTGTTTGGGTGGCTGGGGAATTCTGGGAATTGAAGCCCACACACTTTAAAGTTATCAAGGGTGTGAAGCACTGGGTTAGGAAAAATCAAATGTGATACTTTAAATAATATTGTGTCATATTCTTGACACTTAACTTAAAAGAGCAAACAAGTGTACTGCAGGTAACATAACAGACTGTGAAAATACATAAAGCACTAAAATCTCACATTTGATCAGGTGACTTTGAAAAACTTATACTGTAATTATGAAAGTAATGTTTCACTTTGGCTACTTCCAGACAATCAAGCTTTCCATCGATCAGGAGTTCTGATTTCACAGTGAAAATAAAACAGATTGACCAGAGACTTTTCTGACTATTTCTAGATCAGAAACATTTCCAAAAGGCTATAGGAAAGGTTTTCATTCCTTGTTTCTAGCATTCAGAAAAGAAACCTCAGGTGAACTGCATTGTCCTTTCTGGCCAATAGTACTTATCTGATTGCTCCATCTCTCCTCAGCTTTGTAGGCAAATCCTAGTGAATTGACTGAGGCCTCACTTGGTCATGTCATCGCGGTGGATTTTGACTCTATAACTCCAGAGGAAGTGGAAAATATCCTGAGTTCTATCAACGTAACCATCTGTTTATTAAATCCATGCCCTTCCTCATTCATTAAAATTTCTTGAGAGGAAGGAAGTGATACATAGTACATAGTATATGTGAGAATGGGTCCAAGGAATGGTGAATATTTAGTTGAGTGAGACTATGGTGCACGGTACAGAGAAGGCATTGAACATACTTACGAATAATATCTAGTGGAGCCAGGATGAGTGTGGTTCTTCTTGATCCTTCAGCAGCTTTTGATATCCTCACTCATGGTGGAGATTAGGAGCTTTGGAGATTAAGAGTATAAAGCATAGTGTTGAGATTGTAGGTGGTCCAAGAGAAAGGAGGGCAATCAATTTTGACAGAAGGGAGAAGTTGAACCTTCAACCTTTTATCTGCAGGTTGCCTCGGGGCTTGACCCTCTCATCTCTCCTAGTGGGTTTGGTGGGTTTTTTTTCTGATGAGCTCTCAGAAAGAAGAAAGGAGTGGTTTGCTTATAATGGCACTAAGACAAGAAATGAATTCCCAAATCATTATAAAATAGTTGAATGGTTTTCAACACAGGGTTCCTACTGATTTTTTATTTTTTTTTTGGTCTTTTAATGACCCCGTAATCCCTTGCATCAGGGTGGAGTCAGGGCAACTGAATGGAGCTAAGTATTTACTGGCCGGATTCCCTTCCTGTCACCAATGCAGAGTTCGCAGCAGATATATTCTCATTGTGCCCAGAGAGAGAAATATCTGCCTCCACCTAGGATCAAACTCACAGCCTCCTGATTTTGGCAAGAGCTTCACCTCTAGACCACCACACCACTCTCTCATCTCTCCTATTTAACCTCTACAATCATGAAATTGCTGAAGTTATCTGCCAATATGGGGTATAATATTATCAGTGTACATCCAGGCTGACCAAGTGATGCTACTAAGATTTTGTCTTACTGCCTGCAGACTGTGAACATCTGGATAGGGAAGAGCAGGCTAAAACTCAACCCTGACAAGTGAGAGTGACTGTGGGTTCTTCCTTCTTCTGGTATGTGGGATTTACCATCTTTGTTCTGGGTGGGATTGCATTGCCTTCTCTCTTACGGCACCATCACAAAGTGAGGTGGTATTCTATCAGAAGTTTGTATTGCCCCAGTCCTGTCATCCTTTAAGCAAGGTTTCTCCAGGTCCCAAGAATTATTTTTAGTTATATGTTTATTATTAGGCCTGGCTGCTTGCTTTTGTGGTTTTGTTACTTTTATCTGATCTTGCTGCTTTATTGTGGGAATTCATGGGCTGCTTTTATTGTAAACCCTCCAAAATGACTTGAGTTGGTGTCTCTATAAACGGGATGAAATATATTTGACTAAACAAACAATATTGCCCCTCCACCTCTAAAAACAGTGCAGTGCTGTTGGTGAGAAGGCTCCCAACTCCTTCTGGTGTGCTGGGTTTGGTGCCTTTACTCCATCCTGACCTCAGGCATCTCTTCTAACAATCACACAGCCTGCATCTTTGTAACCCAAGGCAGAAAACCAATACCATTTCTGACATGGCAGAAGCTGCCTCAGATATTGTGTGAAGGAAAGGTGAGACTGCAATACAGTAGTTCTCGAGTTACGACCGTAACTGAGCCCAGAATTACGATCGTAACTTGTGGTAGTCATTAAGTGGGTCAGCACATGACTGCAATTTTATGACTTTTCTTGCAACAGGGAATGCGGCAGGCATTCAGCAAACCCATTTTCTTCAGTGGATGAGGGGTTTTTTTTTTGTTTTTTTGTTTTGCTGGAAACTGGAAGTAAATGCCGGAAACTGGCAAAAAACACCAAAAATCACATACACATAACCTTGGGACCTTGCAAACGTCCATAAATGCAAGCCTGTTACCAAGTGCTCAAAATGCAATTAGATAACTGTGGAGATGGGGTTGCAGCTGTCAAAAGAATGCGGCAGGCATTTAGCAAACCCTTTTTCTTCAGTGGATGAGGGGTTTTTTTTTTTGTTTTTTTGTTTTGCTGGAAACTGGAAGTAAATGCCGGAAACTGGCAAAAAACACCAAAAATCACAGACACATGACCTTGGGACCTTGCAAACGTCCATAAATGCAAGCCTGTTACCAAGTGCTCAAAATGCAATTAGATAACTGTGGAGATGGGGTTGCAGCTGTCAAAACCCCAGAGCTGAGTTGTAAGTAGCTCTGAAGTGGTCCATCATAACTTCAAAAGGATGGTAAATGACCCGTCATTAAGCAAGGATCACCTGTAGAATCAAGCTGCCTCTTTCTCTGTTGTATTTGGTCACACCTCAATATCATCGCTGAACCTACTGCAGTCCCATTTGGAAGTAGAACTCTAAACCTTTGCTTATCATCTCTTTGGATTGTTCAACTTTCTACAGCTGAAGTAAGGCCGGGTAGATTTTCTCTATTACAATTCCTTTCTAGTTCAATGGGCTTACTCTGCTCAGTCTTCTTGAATCCCAATTTATCTTGTGGATGTCCAGGAACTCTGACAGCTTTCGGTTCTCTCAGCATGTTTTCCATCTTTTTTCCCCCCCATTTATATTACAGTTGCCCATTTAATGGCAACCAACTGTAAATCTCACTCATCTGCTAACAGTCCCCAGGGCCGCAGTCAGCATAAGCATAAAACCATATCATATAATCAATAAAACATACAAGTATAATGAGCAAGCAATTTCTAAAAGCTGTAACAAAGAATGTATAATCTTAATAACAAATTTGGATAGTGTGCTTCAGTGTTTTAAAGCCGTATTCAGCATTATTTTAATGTAGCTAATTTTGGAAAACAACGGCGGAAAAATAAAATACAATGCAGGGCATTAAAAAAATTGAAAACATAACAAAGATAAATTGTTACACATTAAAATTAGTGCAATAAATACAGATATTGTACTTTTAAATGCTTTCTAAAATAAAAGTATTTTCGGCTTTCCAAGGATTTCCCTGGTGAGTTTTCACTGGGGGGGACCTTCTAGAATCATGGTCTTACCACAAAGATGCTGATTTATATCAATGAGGATGTGTGTCTTGCTACATGCATTGCAAAAAAAAAAAAAAGTGTGTGTGTGTGTTTGTGCACGCAAAAGTGACTTTTAAAAACAATTTTCTCCATAGTGTTTGTAGCAGCAGTTCCTCTCTTAAATATTTGACCACCCTTCCTCAACCTTGCTTCTATTCCAACATGTAGCCAATAGTATCCTGGTTGTGCCTTGTAGATTAGATATCAATTCCATATCAAGGTTCTCTCTCTCTCTTATCACTACAATATCCCTAAAAACTGAGCTACATCCATAGGATCTCACAGCAGGAGGATCCAGAAACTTTGAGAGCAATTCATCTTTCTTTCTCAAGTTAACTCGCGCTTCTATCATGTCTCCCGTTCAATAGGGGTGCAGGCTCAATATCACTTAATGTAGATCGATTATCTCTTAACACACATTAACCTTTTGTACCTGCGTTGCCAGTGTTAAAAGGATGGATTTTCCACACAAGTTCAGTACAAGATTATAGGCAAAATGTGTCTGGGGATAGGAAGAGCAAGTGGGAATGTAGCACATAATCATAATTTCAGGATATTGTCCTGACCCTTAGTTCCAACTTAACCAACCATTTTGTTGTTTTGATTGTAGTTTATTCTTCGGGTGCCAATAAGACCGGTGTAATGAATGATTATTCTATCAATTTCATTATCCCTAGAGTTTTCATTTTCATCAAAACAAATGTTTCTGGCCCAATTCAGCAACCATATCACACATTCATATGGGTTACTGAAGCACACTTAACACTTGTATCTTAAAACACCTGTATGATGTCATCTGTATTTCTGTAATAGAATAGAATAGAATAGAATTTTTTATTGGCCAAGTGTGATTGGACACACAAGGAATTTGTCTTGGTGCATATGCTCTCAGTGTACATAAAAGAAAAGATAAGTTCGTCAAGAATCATAAGGTACAACACTTAATGATAGTCTGGGTACAAATAAGCAATCAAATCATAGTAGGAACCAGTCAATATAAATTGTAAGGATACAAGCAACAAAGTTACAGTCATACAGTCATTTGTGGGAGGTGATGGGTGATGGGAACGATGAGAAGATTAATAGTAGTGCAGACTTAGTAAATAGTTTGACAGTGTTGAGGGAATTATTTGTTTAGCAGAGTGATGGCGTTCGGGAAAAAACTGTTCTTGTGTCTAGTTGTTCTGGTGTGCAGTGCTCTATAGCGTCGTTTTGAGGGTAGGAGTTGAAACAGTTTGTGTCCAGGATGTGAGGGGTCTGTAAATATTTTCACAGCCCTCTTTTTGACTCGTGCAGTATACAGTATTACTGTATTACTTCTCATATAGGTCCATTGTCATGAAGTTCTTTTCCCCCAAATCTTGCCCACTTTTTGCAAGCTATGTTTCCACAATAAAATGAATCACTATAACTTTTGATATAAATTGCTGTGCATTTTCTCCTAATGTACACATTTTAGAGGAATTGATTATAAAAACCTAAAAAATGTGGATTTAGCCTTCAAGTTGGGCTCTCTTCTAATCTAAAATTATTTGTCTAAAAATGAAGATGGATTAATTTTTATTCCTTCACCTCTAAGAGCTAATATGAATATCCAACCTGGACTAACCTAACCTTCATTATGGTGGTTTTAGGGGTAGAGGCAGGAAGAGCAGGGAATTTTTAATAAAACACATTGCTGAGTGTCAGATATGTAGCACAACATTATATATCTAGCATGTTAGTGATAAGGAGTTTGAGATTGTCCCTCATTCCTCAAAAAATATTTTTCTCCACCCCAAATCTCTAAATGAAAAAAAAAATCTATGTGACTGACTCTGTGTAAGGTTTAGGCAGCCTATAGTGAAAAGGTTTGTTTATTTATTTTTCATTTTCAGATAGCTTGGCATTGGCCAATTACCATCAATGAATCACTTACTCAATCACTATAGTTTCTGTTTGTTGGAAGACAAAGTAAGGTCTATGTTTCCCTGCCTGCCTGTATTTCCATCAGCAGCACAAAATATAACAAAACAAAAGATGATAGCAGTTTTAATTCAGAGTTAACATGATATAGCATACTGACCACCCCTCAAGGTCATGTTGCAGGGATCATTCAAGTAATGAAGACACTGATCATCCCCAGATTATCCAGTGTTAGGGTTAAGATACAAGTGTTAAGTGCGCTTCAATCACCCACATGAATGTGTGAAGAGGTGAACTAGGTAGCAAAGATGCTGTTCTACTCCCATTGGTTTCCATGAAAGAATGAACAATCAGACTTCTTGTGAGGAAAATGGCTTAGATACCTCCGCACTCTCAGAGACAACCACAAGCTTGTTTTGCTTCCTACATGGGTGTGTGTGTGTGTGTGTGTTCTTCCTCCAGATTGAAAGAGGAAACCAAAATTAACCCACTTGAACCTTGGGGGTTTCCTTGGTTGGCCTGTAAGTTGAGCGGGAGGCGGGGGGCAGGGATTCTTATCAAATTCATAACCAATTTTATGGACACTAGAACCAACCTTCTCATTTCTTAATCACTTTGGATTTATCCATCTCTGTAACTAAAGAGAGATTCTCTTTAGTCATTTAGTCCACATTATTTTTTTAGATGCCAAGAAAGGTTTTCACTATTTGAACTGGTCCTTTTTTTTAAAAGTGCTGAAAGACATGGACTTTTGAGAGAGTTTTCTTCATGGATTCAAGCCGATTAATACATCATAAAAGGTTCAAATTATAGTTAATGGTAATTTGACTAAATCATGTTATATCCAGAGGGGGACAAGACAAGTTTATCCTTTGTCCCCTCTGTTGTTTATTTTGGTTCTTGAAGCTTTGAAAAGAGACATTAGACAAGATGAGAAGATAATGGGCCTAAAAATTAAAAATAGAAGCTTTAAATTGAGAGCATTTGCTGATGATTTGGTTTTGATTTTGCAGGAACCCCCTGAAAGAAATTGAACTTTTGATGAAAAAAATATTATTTTGGCATGTTAGGTTTAAGATTAATAACCAGAAAACAAAGATGTTGGTTAAAAATATGACTGCAACAAGATCAAGATGTTTTGATGAAGAAATCTGGTTTTAAAATTGAGAAAAGGGTTAAATATTTGAGAGTTAATTTCACTAATATGAATTATATGTTGTTTCAAATAACTATATTAAATTATGAAACTTTGTTTCATAATTTAATATTTCTCTGAATGA
Source organism: Thermophis baileyi (assembly GCA_003457575.1). Lineage (NCBI taxonomy): Eukaryota > Metazoa > Chordata > Lepidosauria > Squamata > Dipsadidae > Thermophis > Thermophis baileyi. The sequence continues at coordinate 75,906 of QLTV01004118.1, read as the reverse complement.
GAGATGGAGAAAATGCATTTGTCATTGTTGGGAAGAATTTCTGTGATTAAAATGATTTTTTTTTACCTCAAATGTTATTTTCATATTTTGTTATTTTCATTTCAGACAATATTGAATATTCAGACAATATTCAATATTAACGACTGATGTACCATTTAAGCATTGAGTGAAATGTCTATGAAGATTCTCAGTCATCCAGGTCATGGTTGTCCCAAAGGTGCTTTTTTCAAGAGGCAACTGGACTTTCTTGTTTTCTCTGAAGACGTTTCGCTTCTCATGCAAGAAGCTTCTTCAAGAAGCGAAACGTCTTCAAAGAAAACAAGAGAGTCTAGTCGCCTCTTGAAAAAAGCACCTTTGGGTTAAGCATTGAGCCTGCTTCCCACCCTGTCAGGTCCACCCTCAACTCCCTACCCCCCACAACTCATTGTGCATTTACCTTTTGAAGATATGAACCTCACGCTAGGGAAGGAGGGCAGGCCACTCTATTCCCCAGCATCTCTGTACCTTGTGGCTGCATCTCTGAAGGGGATACCATTTTCTGAGTTGCCACAAGGAATTGTGGCTTCTCCAAAATGGCAGCTACTTCCAGGATGCAGCTATGCGGCCGAGGCATTGAACAGTCTGTTCAGCTTCCCTAACACGGTTTGCACAATGCTGTGGAAGGATTTACAAATACCTACAATGGAAGAACAGATGGGGAAGCTGATGAAATTGGCAGAAATGATGAAATTGACAGCCTTGATGAAAGAAACCACATTGACAAAATGTTTTTTTTTCCCCTACTTGGAAACCAATTTTGGACTTTTGTGAGAAACTGAAAGAAATGAAAACTTGATTTGGGGATTTGATTATTACAATTATATGGGATTATGGAAATGACATAGATATTAATCTTTGAGTAAGATTTTAGTGTATTTTTTTACTTATATCTGTACCATATACCTTATATGTATTTTTCTCCCTCCCCCTTTCTTTCTTGCACTTTCTCCCTTTTTCTTTCCTGAACCTTTTCTTTTTCCATTTTTTCTGTATTTATTTTCACTTGGGGGGGGAAGTGAGAGTGGGGGGAGAGAGGGAGGGAGAGAGAGAGAGAGAGAGAGAGAGAGAGAGAGAGAGAGAGAGAGAGAGAGAGAGAGAGAGAGAGAGAGAGAGAGAGAGAGCAGTCTCCATGCCATCTGAGATGCACTTTCTTGAAGTTTTGGACTATGCATGAATATAACTCCTGCATGAAGGCTAGAAAAAGGAGGCGATAGAATGAGGGGGGGGGTGCTTGTTCTCTCTATGTATTTTCAAGCGCTTGTGTGTTTGTGAATCATGCTTTAACTATCCCCACTATAATCAAAACCATATAAAGCATCGCCACAGCTAGTGAGCCTGGACAAATCCATATTCTGTGTTTAACAAGCTTGTCTCTGCCTAAAGACTTGCTCTCATGAACTGAATGGTTTTAGAGATCTTTCTGTTTGAAGTCTCCAAGAAATCAATTCATCAAATGCTCTTTCAGCAGGCAGACAGCCTGTACTAATTGTATAATTTCATTACATTTTATGGCCGGTCAGGGCTGTTGGCTTCCCATGTAATGCAAAGCAAGGCTAAACAAAAGCAGGTTGAGTTTGCCTAAATAAACAGCATAATACATCAGGCAATTAAGAAGCCAACTGAGAATTGCACTCTATTTAATAATTATTTAATAATGATTTAAAGCTCTGGTTGGATATGCCTTGTTACCAGTTTAGTCAGAAAAGTTGATTTCCTAAGGCTGAAGGAAAGTCTTTTCAGAGTGCTTTTTGCTGAGCACCCAACATAATGTATGAAATGATAATATAAAATGTCAATTCCAGTAAGTGTAATAAATGTACTTAGAGTAATTAAGAGAGAGAGAGTTAAAAGAAAGTAACTGCTGCTGACTCAGATGCTCACATGGTCCATAGATCCAGTCAGGGGTGGTATTCACTTACTTTCCCTACTGGTTCGCAAATGTGAGCGTGTGCACGTGCACGTGCGCTTCAGTCACGTGCGTGCCTTTCGTGCATGCATGCAGCCTTCCGCGCATGCGCTTTGCTCGTGCGCGCGGCTTGCATGCATGCGCACAGCTTCAAAACGTGCCTAAATAGGACGGCATAGCGCTGCTATCGGTTCGCCTGAACTGGTCTGAACCGGCTGAATACCACCTCTGGATCCAGTTCTTTTTCTCAGAACAATGCAGACATGTTTTTTCACAACATAGTGATATTCAGAGACTTTGGACTATGCTATCCCTAATCCCTCAGTCTGCTCAAGTAATGCTGGCTAAACATATCTGCACGGCACTAGGTTGGAGAAAGTTTATATGCATTACTATATTTGAAATCTAGCATATGATTTGTCAATGCTTCATGTTACTGACAAAAATCACACCTTATGCTAGGACAGAAGACCGGTTCGTCCATCCCCAAAAAGAACAAAAATATTGTGATCAGCCAGCACGTATAAGACTTCACTGCACAGATCATTCCACCCCACATGTTTTTGTTACTTCCTAAAAAAGCTCTCCACCGCTATGGCTGAACCGCTAAACATAATCTTTGAAAAATCCTTCAGGACCAGCTCCCTACCAAACCTATAGTCACTAATCACGGTCATTCCCATCTTCAAAAAGGGAGATCCCAGCCTAGTTAAAAATTACAGACCAATCTCTTTATGCTGCGTCACCTGCAAAGTCATGGAATCAATCATAAACCAATCCATTACCCTCCACTTAGAAACAAACAACCTACTCTCTTACAAGCAATTTGGTTTCAGGAAAAAATTATCCTGTAATCTACAACTACTACACTGCAAAAACATATGGACTTCAAAATTTGACCAGGGCAAAACAATAGACACAATTTACATAGACTTCTGTAAAGCCTTCGACTCAGTGGTACACGACAAACTACTTCTGAAACTAAAATCTTATGGCATTTCCGGATCTCTGCATAAGTGGATAGCTGTGTTCCTGTCAAACAGATAACAAGTTGTCAAAATAGGGAGCGCCATATCAAATCCCGCATCTGTTAACAGTGGTGTTCCCCAAGCAGCGTACCAGGACCAACACTCTTTATACTTTGTATAAATGACCTTTGCGATCACATTATAAGCAACTGCGTTCTCTTCGCCGATGATGTAAAACTTTTCAACACCACCGACAACACTGCTACCCTTCAAAAAGACCTCGACTTTGTGTCAGAATGGTCAAACAACTGGCAACTCCAAATCTCAACCAACAAATGCTCTGTCCTATACATTGGCAAAAAGAATCAGATCACTAAATACAAGCTGAATGGACACGACCTTGCAGACGACCCTCACTCTGTCAAAGACCTTGGAGTACTCATATCTAATGATCTAAGTGCCACTGCAACAACATCGCCAAAAAGGCATTAAGAGATGTAAACCTAATCTTGCGTAGATTATTCTCCGGTAATATTACACTATTAACCAGAGCCTCCACTCCTCCACTCGCAACAGAATACCTTATTCCACAACACTTGAAATTTTGGGCTTAGACAACTTCGAACTACGTCGCCTTAGAACCGATCTAAATGTAGTACATAAAATTATCTGCCACAACGTCCTACCTGTCTATGACTACTTCAGCTTCAACCTCAACAATACATGAGCACACAATAGATACAAACTCAAAAGTAAACCGCTCCAAACTCGATTGCAGGAAATACGACTTCAGCAACAGAGTGATTAATGCCTGGAACTCACTACCTGACTCTGTGGTTTCATCCCCAAATCCCCAAAACTTTACCCTTAGACTGTCTACTGTTGACCTCACCCCATTCCTAAGAGGTCAGTAAGGGGCGTGCATAAGCGCACCAGCGTGCCTACTGTCCCTGTCCAAATGTTCCCTTTTATTTGTACCCATCTTACGTATTCAAATAATGTTATACTAAAGTATATTATCAAACACGTACTTGACAAAATAAATAAATAAATAAAATAAAATGTTGCATTCATAGGTGGTCTTCATTATCCCACACCATATATGCCTTCATATATTACCACACCTGTTGCTGCAAACATTTATCTAGCCTCATATTTTTATGACTGAAATATCAATAAAGGTTCTCTAAATATTAAGAGTTGAAGTATCTGATTTATGGTTAGATTTCTATTCCGCCATTTCTCCCAAAGCTCAAGTCAGCTTACATGGAGATCTCCAGTTCTGTGAGATAAGCTGGACTGACAGGGAGAGTGATCGATCCAAAACCACACAGTGAATTTTCATGGGTGGGGATAGACTTGAACTGGGTCTCTTCATCCAAGTCCATCATCTTAGCCAATATATTACACTGGTTCTCAAGATAGTTTTAAAAGATTAAGAATAGATCCAAGTAACTGTGGAGAAATCCAAATAGTTGTCTGATTTTAGGTGGGCTCCTGATGGGTTAGCTGTTTGGAATGGGACGATAAGGGCCATCAATGCTACTGTTCCAAACATTCTTGAGTGAATAGTAGAGTGGAATAAGCACCAAGGAGTTGAAGGTATGCTGAGATCATCACAAGAACCCTGTCATCAAAATTTGAAACATTGGCAAGTATCTAAGATAGCACCTTCTCGGTAGCACCTGTTTAGTGTAATTCTCTTCCAACGTACAGTTGTCTCCATCTGTTGTATTTTAAGGCAGATTTTTAAAATTCTTTTTAGCTGCAAAAAAACAGAGGGAGGGATTGCATTTGTTTCTGATGAGTTCTTTTTCAATTTATACATTAACTTAAGATCTCATCTTTTTCTACCGATAGGCAAAAATATGTTTTATACCATTGGGTCATGAAACCAGACAAACTTTCATCCAATAACCAATATTATAAATAACCCAACCCACACTGGCCTCAGAGACGTTAAAACATTGCTCTCCTTTTCTCTAATAGCAGGTCTTGCTCCCTGTTGTCCCTATTTCACCTTGCTTGTAAGGTTTCGCCTCGCTCTGGACTCCTGACACTGACTGTGTCAGCAGCAGGCCGATCCATGTGGCAGGAAAGCAGCTTGACTGAGACAGCCACACAGCCAGGCGACCGAACCCTTCTGGGCTTTCCAACGAAGCTGCAGTTGATTGCGATGTCTCCTAGCTGCATATTCAATTATGCCTCTTTGCCTAGCCCGGTTTAAAATGCAGAGGCATTATAATTCAATCACAGGCCTGTTCCCCAGTGCCACACTTTTTCCAAACAGCCGAAATAACAGCATTATAAGGACCAAGAATCAAATTCATTCTTTGGAAACGACGTTACGTTTTACCAAATGTCAGAGGAGAACACGGACAGCCTGTCTCTGTTCCTTTCCTGCTCCAACCTTTTCCTTCCCTAGGGAGAGTTTTGTTTCTTTTCTTTTCTTTTCTTTTTTCTCTTTTCTCTTTTCTTCCATTTTCTTCTCTTCTCTCTTTTCTTCTCTTGTCTCTTCTTTATTCATCATTGGCTTTTTACTCTCTTGCTTTCTAGCAGATATTCTCATCTACTCCAGGGCACCAGATGCTGAAGTCCACCAGACCCTGAAGGGAGGGAGATGGTGCCCAGTTCTGTTCAAGGACAGAATTATTTCTCCTCTCTGATGGTGGTTTTACTCTCCTGGTTCTTTCTCTTAATTCTCCCTGGCCTCTGCTATTCTGCAAGGCTGACATTTCCATTTATACTCAGCATTCTTTTTATTGCTATTTAAGCTGGACGCCTTTCGTTTTGTTTCCTTTCCTCTCTGCTGCTTGCATCAGTACTAAAAGCAGGGAGGGAG
>QLTV01004118.1:51661-70136 GCA_003457575.1 Thermophis baileyi | reverse complement strand
CTCTGTGGTGTGTGTGTGTGTGTGTGTGTGTGTGAGAGAGAGGGAGGGAGAGAGAGAGAGAGAGAGAGAGAGAGATGCCAGTTGTTTTCATTTGAAATCATCTCTCTGCAGATATTATCTGTAATGATTGATCGTCAATAGCAGGGTTGTTTTTAATAGACCGGGTGTAGTGTAGTTCAGTCAGCAGCACTAAACCAACCACAGCATGATATTGCTACCATCATCCTGTGAACACATAATTCATGCTAATACGCAAGGGTGTATTGTTAGGAGCCTAGGTTGATGGTGAGATTATTAAGCAGCCTTCCATATTAAGAAGAATGAATGGTGATCCCATTAATAAAGCTTTTGCATATATTTTGGCCTCTCGATTTTTCACCGGTTGTCAAGATTCCAAACAAAACCACACAAAGCAAAATTTTGCTTTTCCTTCCTTGACCAGCTTCTTAATTTAGTACCATCCTAAGGTGTTTTTTTTTCCTGCTCACTACTATTATTCTTTCATGCATTTCCAGCTCCCATTCAGTTGTACTGATTCTCTGAATTACAGTGGCTTTGATACCTAGTTAAAAATAAAAAAGGGGGGGCTCCTTTCTGGCTGGAGAATTCCAGGAGTTGAAATCCACACATCTTAAAATTGTTGAGGTTGAGAAACAGCGATCTAGGCAATATAATAGCTGTGGTTAAGTCATGGAACTGTACTGACCATTTCATTGTCTGCCTGTGTAACATGCCAAGATTTTCCCCAATTGTGTTGCACTGTTACATGTTACATGCATGAACAAAATGTGGATGGAAACCTTCATCCACATTTGTACCTAAGCAATAAAGTATCCAACATTGCAAATAATGATTCATGTTTGCATGTGTTTAGAGTGCTTTGTTTGTATTATATAATGGAAATACATACAAAAATCCTGTATGACTCACATAAGAACAAAATATAGCTCACAGAGTTGTCTCAGTGTAGAGGTGCGGTGGCTCAGTGGCTTAATGATGCTGCAGATGGTCTCAGCTTTGGCGGTTGGAGCCCAAGCACTGCATGGCAGAGTGAGCTCCTGTCACTCACCTCAGCTTCTGTCCACAATTCAATTCAACAATTCAAAAGCATGTTCTATGCGAGTAGATCAGGGGTGTCAAACTGGCAGCCCGCATGCTGGATGCATCACACACAGGCCACACCCATCCCATTCCGCGAATGGGGAAAACATCATGAAATGTCACGTGACAGCAATGTGACACGGCAAGTTTGATACCCGTGGAGTAGATAGATAAGTACCATTTTGGTGGGGGGGGGTGAGTTTGTGCTCTGTGTAGGCAGTCAGATTCCTGATGGCTCTGAACCTTTCTGGTTGTGGTGCCCATTTGTGAGGCAGCTCTGGGAAGGCAGGGGGCACAGGAGGGTGACACTACAGGAAGAGCCTCTCATCTTTCTCCCCAGTGCAAAGCCAGCTCACCCTCCTGTGGTGCACCTTGGGAAGAGCCCAAGTGTGTCCTATAACAGCGTTGGTACCTTGGCAAGCCAAACTATTACTCTGCAATATCTTTGTGGTCTCCTGGCTACTGTAACAATGCCATAAGCTAATAATAATAATAGTTGTCTCAATATGAAGGACCCATTAGTAACAATATGAAGAGGAAAATACTTTCATTTCAACAGAGCCAGGTCTACTGCTAATTTTCTGCTTTAATGCTACTCCAACAGCCAAAGTATTTCCACCAAACACAATATGGTCATTTTTTCCATGCCTATCCACTGTAGAACTTGTCAGTCCCTTGGTGTGTGACAGATCAGGAAACTGGCTTCACAGGAAGATTAGAACTCTATTTTATTGAAGTAAATAAATAAAGATTGTAATAAAGATTGACTACCTCCGCTTCTTCTTACCTCCCAATGAATCAGGGAGGAGTCTGCCTGAGTCTCTTTCAAATGCTATCTTCCTTCCAAGGATTTAGGGTATATTTCAGTTCTCTTTGCTTATTCAGTATAACAGTCCTGCCTATTTCCCTCGAGATCATCTCAACTTAGCTACACCCAGAAGGTCGCAATCCTTGCTCTTGTTATTCACGTCCTACAGACCAAGACAGCAGTGATATTCCAGATAACGTATCCAGTCAGTCATCTACTTATGGAACTCTTGGTGGTCAAGAGCTGCAGCTTTTCTATGCTGTTGTCTTTTCACACCTCGCCCAAATTACTGTTTGCTAAGATGGAGAAAAAGATTTAAGCCCCAACTCAATCACACCCCTACTGTTCCTTGCTGAAGATCCGTATTCATCTCTTCCTAATACCTGCCAAATGCACCCCATGAAAAGGACAAACGTAAGATGCAAAGGAAAGAGGATAGCTTATGTAGGAGTATATATCTACAGAGCTAGTTTGGTCCAGTATTTAAGGACCTAGACTACGAAGAATGGGGAAATCTATCCTCACTCTGGGCATAGAAGCCAGCTGGGCCCAGTCGCCCTTTATCAGTCTAGGAAAAAAAAACAATGGCAAAGCATTTCCACAAATGTTGCCTAGAACACCACATGGACTTCTCCGTGGAATCAGCCAGAGTCAAATCTGACTCCAAGAAAAGAAAACATCTTGCATTCATACATTGACCCAGGACCAGTTAATGCTTGTGACTCCAGACAGCATATAAGTTCTCTCTTTCTATTGGAAGATTAAGTGAGTGTACTCATTTCTCATTCTTCAGAAAGTGGGATGGAGATGTTCAATCCATGTTGTTGCCCCATCAGCTATTGTAGCTGAACCAGTGGAACAACAGGTGGGCTGGACATTAATGGAGAGGTGTGATCTTGGCAGTAGAAATTTGTGAACTTTCTCTGCAACATTCAACAGGCTTCATCCTGCAAAAGAAGGAAGAGTACCTTTGCAAAGGAAAGGGTATATGGGACAAATGGCCCCAAAGTTAAAAATGTACTATTTCAACTCAGTACTACTTTGGGCAAGCTTGATATAGAGATTTATAACCCTTCCGTGTGTTCTTTTTGGGTGCATAAGTGACAGGGGTGAATAATCAGCAAAGGACATTCTGTGGAAGAGGAAATCCTAATGAAAGAAAGATTGTATTGCCTAAAGGGCAAATTTGCAGGAAGTAAATTTTGAATCCCCCCTCTCCTTTTTCTTTTTCTTTTTTTTTTTTTTAAGAAAAAGAGGCAGGAAATGGAATTTAATGAAATAGCACTAATACCCTTAACACTTCATTCTATTGAACAGTAAAGGCTGCTTTTGCTGTATAATTTCCATTTTTATTCTAACAACGAGAATATATGTACTAGATTGTAATTACAATGTACTCTGCATGGTGTCCACCGCTCTGATTTTTTTTGTCCAATTTATGTGCTGTTGACAATTAAACATCTCAGGACCACAAAATACACAAACAAATGCATACATCTACAGACGTAAATATCCAACAGCTAAATTATATCAAGTACTTTGTTTTTAATCTACCAGAGGTTGCTCTCTCAACAGTTGCATTATTGAAGAATTACATTTTAATTCCGTTCCATGCTGGGTCTGGTTGGCCATTTGGATTAAAGGAACACAGTATAAAGGTTATAGGCCTCATCTCTACTTCTGTCCAGAGAAAATTGGAAATTATCCACATAAAGTTGATGATGGTCAGAAAGTAAGCGAAACTACTGCATAGTAAAGAGTTCCATGAACTTTTCCAATAAAGGAAAATATTTGAAGCTCAGGGTTGAAAAGAGGAGCCCCTTGGTGCTCTCTGAGTTTGGTTGTTTTCTTGCAGACGTTTCATTAGCCAAACTAGGTAACATCATCAGTGTTAGTGTTATCAGTGCTAAAGCCCAACACTGATGATGTTACTTGGTTTGGGTAATGAAATGTCTGCAAGAAAACAACCAAGCTCAGAGAGCACCAAGGACCCCTTGTGAACTCTTCTTTTCCTTCCCCCCACCCCCCGCTTCGCTGCTTTTGTCATGTATATGAAAATCATTATGCAGTTTAGGAAACAGGAGATGAAGTGAAAGAGGAAGATCAGGGACCTGCAATACATTAATATTCCACCAGCATCAAAGATATTTCCCTGGAGGGTCTCCTACAGGCCACACTGTTATTACAGTGCCTATCCATTATCTTGTGCTGTACTTGGTATTAAGACAATAATGGAGAAAATAGGATTATGTGCAGATGATAGGAAATGGGAAAGCAATTCAGAAAGGTAGGAAATGAATGGAGACAGAACTCTTTCATCAAAGGCTGAGGCACTTCCTATAGGGTAAAAGAGAAGATGTAAGCCAAAATTAAACCTATATGGACTGGGCTGATTGAAAAAAAAATGTTTACATATCATCAAATGAGTTTCACCTTTCTGATAGAGACTGTCACCATACCCTTTTCCAGTAATGAGGTGGCTTTGTCTTAAAAGATGTTTTGTTTTGTTTTTCATTCTCAGATCTCAAGAGAAAGAAGGAACCAGTGCTGGCTTTACAGAGGTGGCTGTAAGGTGGCAAATTGTCAGGCTATAAAAACAAGAAAGACACTTGAGAATCTTCTCTAAACAGTTTCCTTTATTGTTCCTCACCTATAGACAGAAATCTTGCCAAACTAAAGCAGACAACTTACACCATAAACGTATACTGTGGGAACTATTAGGGAGGAGCTGTCTTCAGCCTCTTTCTTCCACACAAACTGTCTACATTGAGTTGGTCTCTTGCTCCTCTGGAATGCCCTCCCTCCCTCCCTTCTGGGAATCCAGACCACGTTCCACCAACTAAGGCTGAGATATGAATCATCCCGAAAGCCATCAGCCATGCCCACCATTGTCTCTTCTGCTCCTCCACCCTTCAGAAATGTTGGCGGGGATATTCAAGGAATTGGGGGGGGTCAACATCATCAGAATAGTGGGTACTACAGGGGCAAGCACAACCTTGCCCTTTTTAAAATGTGTGTGATGCATGTTAAAAAGGGGGGGAGAGTTTTGATTGCCTGGTGGTCTCTGTTATTTGACACTGTTGTTTCCCCTCACCCCATGAGCAATTGGAAAAGAATGATAACACGGGGGGGGGGTCTGTTTCTGCTGTTTTTCATGTATTGGTTATCAATTCTGTAGAATCAGGGTGATCAAGTGTTTGAAGCTAAAATAGAAGATGCTGGGCAACATATAATTTCCTGTGAAAAGTTAGCAGCAGAAAAGGAATACAACGAAGGAAGGAATATGTGGAAGCAGATACTAGCTTTCTAAAACTCACAAGAATATTGAAATATCAGACGTGATGTTTTCAGAAAATAGGATTCTAAGGACATGGCAATATATTACTTGCAGAATTCAATTACATTATCCGCAGAACCTTTCAATATAGCTTTTGTTGGGTTGTCCCTTTTAACAGATGGGAACATTTGCTCCCCGTACAGAAGAACATGGTGAATGGAAGAAATTGAAATATCATGGGGGGGGGGGGGGAAAGTCGGGGGAAAGTTTTCTTCCTTTTGCACTAATTGCTTACCTGGAGTTAGTTGATGAAAAATTATTCAGACTCCTTTTCAGTCTGAAGAAATAATGCCCATTGTACCATGTTGTACAGCTAATTGTGCCATTCAGCTCAGAAATAAATGTCCTGAAGATTCCTGATCTCTTCACGTTTCAAAGATCTGGCCTAATTGGTAGATATATCTGACATTACAAAATCAGTGGGACCCCGTTTAAAAGTTTGCATTATTTCACAGCTAATAAATTAACCAAAGCTAATGAGTTTGTTTGGAGAGCAAGGAAGGGCGGTACCACCTTACAACATGATGAAACACAGACGGGACCAGATTGTGTCATTTACGGACATCTTTCTGGCTCACTTCTTCCTTTCTTTTTAATTAGAACAAAAGCAAGTACACATTTAGTGACAAGCAATGCTGTTCCAACAGATGCGTTCCCTCACACAACAGTGTTTTGTTTTAATGGTGCTCATTCTTGACTTTAATTATATTCAAGTGCAACCAAACTGAGATTAACAGTGTGACAGAATTCTAAAAACAAAACAGAAGGGAGAACAAGAAAACACACCCAATTAAAAACAACCGAAACAACAACAAAAAGGAGGCACTCTTTAGAGAGGCTGAGGAGACAACGGATCTAGCCAGCAACACTCTGGGTCCTGTTTCTCACACAACATCCTTCAGGGTGCCTGTGTGAGCATCTAAAGCTACATTCCCAGATAGACTTCAAAAAAAAAAAAGATTACCTTCAGGCAAAAGTCTGTATCTGTCTAAGAGAAAAGAAAGGTGAGGACAGGGAAAAACTTCATTACAGATTGCCATGCTGGCAAAGATTGAACCACAGCGGACCAAGGGAGACAGATTTGGGCATAATAGGAGATACCAATTCATCAACCACTGAGGTTGCTTCTGTCCTTCCCTTCTTTTCACACACTTAAGACTTCTGTTGGTCCTTCTGTTTCAACCATGGCTCCACACTGCTCTCTACTGTTTTTTTGACAGTGCCAATGAGTTGACGCTGAGAAATTTCTTGCAGCTATAACTTGAAACGTTTTCCCATCCTCATTTAACTTTCGAATTTATCCAGTCAATTCTAGTTAAAAACAGGACTGAGGGTGGTGGGGAGCTGAGACCAGCTGTTCATTTTATTGAAGTGCTGGAGGTTTTTTTTTTTTTCTTGTAGATATTTTGCAGGTCCTGACTAACAATGCCAGATGTTTGTTAATTTAATAGAGCCTTCTCCATTTCAAACAAGAAAAAAAAATATTGAATCTTATTCTAGGACAGAGTCCAGATAATGGCTTTTCAAAACCCTCACTCCCAGTATAAAAATAAACAGGAGGTGGGATACTTAGGTTTTGCTTCCTTTGGAAAAGAGACTTGTAATGCTTTAGCAATAATTGGCTTTATTCAAAATCGTAGTTTTTCTTTGGCTCTCTTTCTGGATATTTGGCAGATGAGGCTTTTATTGTGCAATTGCCCTGCCTCGTTTAGAGAACTTTACATGACACCTTTCGTGTTTTCTAACCCGGTTTTCACTCTTTTCTTTTCTTACCATAGGGGGGAATAATCTGTAAATGAAGAAAATGATTCTTTTACAGCCTCATTTACCTTTTAGAAAGCAATCCCCAGGATGCCACTCAAATACTGATTTTGGCCCTAGTCCCAGCCTTAACCTCAACCTACCTCCAAACAGAATGTTTAAAGGATTCTGTCCTTGGCAAGTTCAAGGAAGGTAGAATGCAATGGCCTGCATTTGGAGTGCCTAGCAGATATAGAACTGATAGCCAGGATGAAGGGACCAGCTGAAATAATGTATGGGGAAATATTATTCTTTGCAGATCATTCCCTTGTATGCCCCCTTGCCTCGGGTGGGAGGTAGGATTTGGAAATAATCCTCAGCTATGTAACAAGGCATTCCAACCTTAAGACAATATGTAAAACCCACAAATAAAGACTGCAGTATCTGTTACAAGCAGAAAGCAATCAAAGCATTTTTTTGGTCACCACATTGCAAAAAAGATGTCGAGACTTTGGGAAAAATTCAGAGAAGAGCAACTAAGATGATTAAAGGCCTGGAGACTAAAACATATGAAGACCAATTGCAGGAACCAAGTGTTGGCTAGTCTGGAGAAAAAAAGGACTAGGGGTGACATGATAGCAGTATTCCATTGTTTGCGGGGCTGCCACAAAGAAGGGGTCAACTTATTTTCTAAAGCACCAGAGGGCAGAACAAGAAACAAGGGATGGAAACTAATCAAGGAGAGAAGCAACCTGGAATTAAGGAGAAATTTCCTAACAGTGAGGACAATTAAGCAGTGGAACAGCTTGCCTTCAGAACAGTAGTAGGTTCTAAAACCCTTTACTACTGGTTCGTGCGCGTGCTCGCGTGCGCACGCGATGCTTCTGCGCATGCACAGAAGCGTCCCGGGCGAGTGGGTGGAGCATCCCGGGTGGGTGGGAGGAGCCTCTGGCCGCTGCCGCTATCGGCTCTAAGAACCAGGCTGAACCAGGAGCAACCCACCGCTGCTTCAGAAGTTGTGGGTGCTTCATCAGTGGAGGTTGTTAAGAAGAGACCAGACAGCTTCTTGTCTGAAATAGTATGGAGTCTCCTGCTGAGCAGGGGGGTTGGAGTAGAAGACCTCCAAGGTTCCTTTCAGGTCTATTCTGATTGAAGCCTTATATTGTTGGGAAAGATGGAAGGAAAGAGAAGAAGAGGAAAACCAACAACAAGGTGACAGACACAGTTAGAGTGATGATGAATGCATTCTTTGGAGACTTCAAAGAAGAGATTAGTGAATAGAACATCATGAGGAAGATCTAGCTATGTGGTTGCTAGAAATTGAAAAAGACTTGATGGCATGTAATCTGTAGGGTTGTTAAATTCATACGACTTTAAAGTAAGAATGTTTGGATCAATCTAAATCTACTGCATGGCAGTGTTACATGTTATTTGATTTGGGCCAAAAAAAAAAAAAAACCCAACCCCTTTGAATATCTACACCCCTTAACATTCCCAATATCCTTTTATATAGCAAGTTCTAAATGCAACTCTCCCTAACATTTACTTTTTAAAGCAGGCACAACCTGAACTCGTTAAAAATATTGGGCTTAGATTTTACAATCAAGTTTCCCAAATGTGATTCTTCCTAATAGGACAACGCGGCTGTCGTGGAGAGAGCGAAGATGTCCCCACTCTTTGTGAAAAATCCCAGCAGCAGTAACCTTGAGGTACCTAGGCATTTTTTTTTCCAAGCAGCATATTAAGTGGAGGCAGTGTCAGTAGCATTTATGGAGGAAGAGGTCAAAAAAGGCAAGAGGGCAGGGGCATCATCATGATCCAAGCCCTGTCTCTTTTATGCATCTGCACGACAGTCTTTAAAAATCCAGGCTGCAAACTGCAAGAGTGTCTGCAGAATTTTATTTTGATGTCCAGGTATTCCACCACAAAACGCAAACAATGTGTGGCTTGGTGTGCTCAACATTCAGCCTGGCTGCTGCTTTTTAACCCCAAAGAAACAGGAAGTTGAAGATCACAAATGGTTAGGAATGGTCACCGAGGATAAGAACATGAGCTTGGATGCTCCAAATAAGCATGAAAATAAAATAGGAAATTTCTGTTCTTAAATATCCAGGTTTTGGTGTTAATCCCAGAGATGCTTGGGAAACTTGCCCTGAGATCGGCATCCTTTTAATAGCTTGCTTGGATCCTGTGTAAATGAGATTAACTTGATAGTCAGTTCCTGGGAAACAGCAGGGAAATGAGCATTCCTATCTTTTATCATAGAGGTGCTACTGCTAAACACAACATTCCTTAGACTAAGGGTAACTAACTAGTAGCTCTGCATTCAGGGCTAATTGGTTGACTGGCATTTTCTCCATTCTTCCTTGAATTGCTTCTTACCTTCCATCCAGAAATGAGGAATAACCAAGCAGCTACTATATAAGCAACAGCTGTTTGAGTCTTATTTTTAAAAGAATTCCCTAAAGAAATAGCAGTAGCCAGCTGAAAGGGAACAATTCAGTAATCTACTGTATTTTGGATTTCCAGGAAGAAACCAGCATAGTGCAGTGGTTGGTATATTAGATTACATAGAGGATACCTGAGTTCAGATTTTCACTTGGCCAATTAATGCCATTGGTAAGCATAAAACCCCCAAGTTGTGATCTGTCAGCCTCATTTATTTAGCAATCTATTGTGAATTTTGGAGGTAGTGTCAGGCAAATGCCCTGTATTTTTTAACTATCAGATCTCATTCAATTTGATGGAAGAGATTTTGAGGTTTTGAGATGCCTTCTAAAGAAGAAGAACATTGTGGAACAGTTCAGTATGGTGTTCTTCACTTAATTGAAAGAAAGCAAGATTTGTGTGGAAATATCCTCTTTTTCCTTATCCAATCATCTTTCCAGCATTCTTTCGCCTTCTTGTCTTCCCATACATTTCAAGGGAAGACCACATGAGGAAACTTCTCGCACTAAATATCTTTGAAAGCAGAGCTATTGACACCTGTGGGGATGAGCCCTGATTTGGAGGAATTTTGGAGAAAAACCATCCAGCTGATTTTTTTTTAATTTTTTTTTTTTTTTTGCCCACCAATGTGCAGGAGAATTTCATGGAATCAAAGAATCACAGAATTAAGGTTGTTTAAGTCACTGAGTGTCCAACCCAACTCAATAGTTCCTCAATAGATGGCTTTTGTGTGCCTAGTTACAATAAAAGGTAAAAAGTTCTGCATACTTCCTTATAATAAATGTAAAATTATGTTATAAGTCTATCTATTCTTCTCATGGAATAGAAAAATGATATTTCTAGAACTCTTTGGATCATTCTCTTATTCTCCTCTGTGAAAGAGATACCTGCTAAATAATGAAAAGACAGAAACTGTATATGTTACTTGTGTTGTTAGGTTTTTCAAAAAAAATAATAATCCAGGGCAGTAATTTTCACTGGAATTGCATTATACAGACAAAGGAAGCTCATCCCTCTCCAATTTGTTGAAGAGCATATCTGCATGCATTGTGTGGGTGTGAAAGAAAGCATCCATGAACATCAGTGGAAGAAATTAAGCTAAGTCTAACTGCAATATACATCCTGGAGAATGGTATTTTCCATGGGATCATAGTGGAAAGGCTAAATCATACCTTCCTACAAACTGCTACCCAATTACAGTAATATTCCCCCTCCCAGGCCAATGTAAATTGAAAATAAAACATTTAGATGATAACCATGCAAATAATTCAACACAGACTTTCTCTTTGAGGGACATTATGTCCTGTTACTGTATTTTAATTAATATAGGAGAGTAAAAAATGGCTGTAGGATTATACCAGCAAACATTCCTTACACTAAATTAATAGCTACCACTTCTTCCAAGGGTTATATAATAATTTACTACTGCTTTCTTCCCATTTTGCCATATGAGAAATGTGTATTTCTTTTACAGGGGTTTCTCATTGGCCAAAGTTCTCAGTTGGTGGATAATGTAATGGTCATCATTCCCATGTCAAATAGCATGACTGAAAGAAATACAGGCATAAAAATGTTGACCATTTTTTCCCATAAGTTCATAAACTGAAGTCTAAATAATTTCCCCAGGGCTGATCTGGTCATCACATCCACTCATCTTGCTCAAAACCGTTCGCCATATTGGTTAGACATTCTCGATGCTGTAATTCCAGAACTTTTGGAAGGTGGAGAAGATTAAATCTTAAGTAGCACAAAAAAGATCAATTGCTTTGCTGGACAGACTCAACAGAACGCTTTCGAAATGTAAACAAGCAAATCCTTAATAGGCAAAGACGACTACTTTTATCATCAAAGTAATGCAAAATTTCTTTTTAAAAATGTTAGGGATCCCCCCTCCCCTCGCATACCATGACATGGATTTTATAGAGATACATAATACCTGAAGTGTTTCCATGGAATTACCTCCCTTTAATTATCTTCAATCTTTCAGTTCATTTGCCTGCCCACCTTGTCTCGCATTATAACAAGAGGTATGATTAAACTTGTTAATAAAAGATGAGCTCTCCCCATACTAAAGCAGAAAAAACTCCACCAATAGGCCCAGAATACCTATTTGTTTCTGCTTCTGCATTCCTTCGTCATATAAAGCAGGGGTGTCAAACTCGATTTCATTGAGGACCACATCAGAGTTGGGTTTGACCTGGGGTGTGTGGCCAGGGGGTGTGGCCAGCTTGACATCACTCGTGTCAGGGGCACCTGTGGTGGCCCAAGTGCTCTGCCAGCGAAAACGGGCTCCCAATCTCCGTTTTCGGCTGTGACGGCTTCCTGCAACCCTCTGCCAGCGAAAACGAGCTCCATTTTCACTGGCAGAGGTTTGCAGGAAGCCTTCGCAGCCAAAAACGGAGATTGAGAGCCCATTTTCGTTTGCAGAGGCACCACGGGCTGGTCCTTCGCTGTTTCCAGGGCAGTCTCACGGGCCAGATCTAAGCACCCCACGGGCCGGATCTGGCTCACGGGCCTTGAGTTTGACACCCCTGATATAAAGTAAATGCTTTTCTGTGCTTTTCCAAGTATTTCCACACGTTGCCATTCTTTTTCATTTTTCATTATGGCAAATGCTTCACTTACTTGCGGTTTTTCTGATTTTATTAATTTCCGCCTCCCTCCCCCCACATTTATTTATTTTTTTTTTCATTTTTTGTCAGTGAAGAATGCAAACATTGACCCAGCATTTTCAAAATAGAGTGTCTATTTAAAAAAAAAAAGTTCTCTGCTGTGCAACACTATAAGTGCATCCTTCATGCTAAGCCATGGTTTATTGAATAACCCACCTTGACTGGACTTGCACCAAGACTAAGTCAAAACCAAACAAGCACATTTTTGTACACCGCAACATGCAAACCAGGCCGGGGGTTCAATTGTAAAAAAAAAAAGTTAAACAGAGTCATATTGAAGGAGGATCTTAGGAGGGTCACAGAATAAAAGAGACATTCGATGATTGTATGAAAACTGCAGAGTAACTGAATGAATCCTTTGCATTTGCTTTTACTATAGAAGATAGAGGACAGATAAGCAAGCTTATGCTGACTCCCTCAGGAAAGAAAATGAAATAGGTAACTTTGGGTAAGCAGAAAAGATATTCTAGGACATCTTGAGGAACTGTACACCAGCAGAACATTAGCTCCTGATAGGACTCATCTGAGAGCTCTCAAAGAACCCATATTTGCCATTTCAACCTTAAGAGAAAAGAAGTTAAATCTCTGAAAACAGGCTCAGTTCCAAAGAACCAATGTGATATGCAACAAAACCGATACCAGTTTTTTTACAAGGAGCCCGAGAGAAATCTAAAACGTTATACGTAGGTCATCCAACCTCACATCTGATCAAGATAAATTGTTGGAAATCATTTTGAAAGGGGGGGGGGAGAAATCCTTTAACTTATAGCTTACTTGAATTTCCTTTGCTAAAGGAAAATCAGCACGGATTCTGAAAAGATAAAACCTCCCTCACGAATCTCCCAGATGTGTTTTTGAACATGACAAAAGGCAGCACGTGGGTGGAGACATTGTCAATATTGCATAATTTTATTCTCAAAGAGCCTTTTATAAAATTCATCCTGAAAGGCTCTTGAAATGGGATTCCAAGCAGAAATAGGATAAAAAGGAGGCACCCTTTCATGGGTTGTGAAGTGTTTAAAAAAAGAAAGTTAAAAAAAATTGGAATAAGGGGCAATGTTCTTAGTGAAGTAAAATAAAAAGCTGAATGCCAGAAGATATTGAGACAGGTGCTTTTTAGAGGCTCTCAATATAAACAATGAGCTGGCCAAATTTGCCGTTGATACCAAACGGTATTAAGTGCAGTAAAAACCCAACGTGATGGCTAAAGCCCCAGGTGGATCTAACTAATCTGTGTAAATGCCAATCAAATAAAGTTGGTTCAGTTTAACCATAAGTGCACAGTGAGGCCCCCAAGTCTAACTTCACATGTACATTGATGGGGTTTAAGCTGCCCATCACAAACCAGAGAAGAGTTCTAGAAGTTGGAATGAATAGCTCAGTGAATTTCTCATTTCAGCATGTGGGAGCAGTGAAAGGTTTAGGACAAAGCAGTGAAGATTTAGAATAAAGAAAAGAAGGTACTTTGGATACTGTGCTTAAATAACTTGCAGAATTCAGAATGTGTCAATAACTATTTACATGGATGGGTTGGAAAGGACAAATATTGTGAACCATTAGTCAGTTTGGGTTGGGAGTAGCACAGTGGTAGTTTTCACTTACCTTTGCTACCAGTTTGGGAACGGGAGCGCACGTGCGCGCAACACTTCTACGCATGTGCAGAACCTTCTGTGCGTGCACAGAGCATTTTTGATGATGTCCGGGTAGGTGGGCGGAGCCTCCCACCGCTGCTGCTACCGGTTCTCCCAATCCGGAGCGAACCGGTAGCAACCCACCACTGGTGTAGCATCCTTCCAGTTGCTAAGAATTAACAGTAGGAAAGGGTTATATCTCATTTCCTGCTTTTGATCACCCCAGAATATCTGGTTGGCTAATATGAGAAAAAAAAACTTTTGGAGTGAGATGGGCCTTGGCCTGATTCAGTAGGTCAGTTCTTACAATTCCATGTGATTGTTTCATTGATTTGGGAGACTGTCTGCATGTACATTCAAGAATAGATCCTACTGAATCTGATGGAGATCATTCTTGATGGAAAAAGCATGGAACCTGATATTTAGTTTTTTTCTAACTTACATATTCCAAAAAAATTATTATTATTATTATTATGAAAATTCTGGGGCCAAATAAATAAGAGTTAAGCGGTTCTCCCCCTGTTAAGATTATTCCAAAGAAGGACTTTTTAATATTACTTTTTAAGAATAAAGAGATCATTAATGATTTTTAAACCTTAGTTTACATATAAGATACACTTGAATCCTGGAAGCATATACAAATGAAGCCAATTTTGCATTGCAAATTGCACTTCAGTGCATATTTTTTCAATAGAAAGCCTTATGAAACACATTATTGAATATTCCAAAAAAGAAGAATGTGTGAATGAATTAAAGGCCGATTCATATGAATACAGACAGAGAAAAAGTCAACTCGATCAAAACAGGTCTTTCGCTTCACAATGCTATACAGCCTTCTCTAAACAGTTTACAGAGTCAGCATATTGCCCCCAACAATCTGGGTCCTCATTTTACTGACCTTGGAAAGATGGAAGGCTGAGTCAACCTTGAGCTGCTCAGAATCAAACACCTGGAGTGAGCAGTGAGTTAGCCTGCAGCAAGGGTGGGTTCCTCCTGGTTTGGACCGGTTCGCTCGACCCGGTAGAGGCCCGCTGGTGATGTCACAATGACATCACCGAACCGGATCGGTCAGTGCCGGTCTGTGGGCACCGCCATCTTTTTTTTAATTTTTTTTCGATTTTTTATTTATTTATTTATTTTGAATTTCCCCCCCCCTTCTGAGCATGTGCAGAAGCCGAGTTCCGGCACTGTGCATGCAGTCGCCATCTTTTTTTCGGCTTTGTTTTTATTTTTGTTTTTTTTTGGATTTTTTGTTACTGCGCATGCGGGCGCGCCCACAAGGCACGCCCAGGCGGCGTGGGGGGGAGCGAAGAGGCAGCGAGGTAAGTTGGAACCCACCCCTGGCCTGCAGTACTCCAATCTAACCACTGTGCCACCCAGGCTCTATATCACCTGATCTGAGAGGTATGGACCTGATTTTGAATTAATTCAAAAATCCTCACAGGGAGGTGTGTCCCACAGGTGCTTTTTCAAAAGGCAACTGGAATCTCTTTGTTTTTCCTTGAAGATATTTAGCTTCTCATCCAAGAAACTTCTTCAATTGAAGAAGCTCCTTGGATGAGAAGCGAAACATCTCAATGGAAAAACAAAGAAACTCCAATTGCATTTTGAAAAATCACCTTTGGGACAACCATGACCTGGATGACTAAGAATCTTCATAGACACAGGGGGGTTGAGTGTTGAGTGGACAGGCCCAGGATTGCACTGTTACATATAAACCTTATTATGAATATTCCCCTGGAGATCTTTTAGATCAAAACTGATTGTCTTTCCTTATATTCCACGGGGTCTGAGATTAGGAACACCAACAAAGGGTGAGAGATGAGGTGAAGAAAGAGAAGAAAAGTAAGAGTGAGATTTCAGATCTGTGAAGAATGGGATTTGGGATGGGATAAGGGAGAGTTCAAGCAGAAGGCTGAGACTTGCTATGAGCATATGGATTACTTTGGACTAATGGACTGATTTGAAGATTTATCGGTGAACTCTCCCCACAGTACGTGCAGTAGGGCAGGGGTCTCCAACCTTGGCAACTTTAAGACTTGTGGACTTCAACTCCCAGAATTCCTCAGCCAGCAAAGCTGGCTGAGGAACTCTGGGAGTTGAAGTCCACAAGTCTTAAAGTTGCCAAGGTTGGAGACCCCTGCAGTAGGGGCTCCAGAAAGAATGCCTGACCTTCCTTCTCTTTATCTAAAGGCCATTGGGAAAAGTTGCAAAGTTCCAAAACAGACCCAATTAGAATGAACTAATGGAAGAAATTGAGGAGAGGTGAAATAACTTTATAAAATCCCAGTGCACTGTTTTTTCCTCCTTCAAGGACCAGGTGGGAAAAAGTCATAGAGAGGTGCAAAGTTATTTTATGACACAAACAGAGATGGGTTCCTCCCGGTTCGCACCGGTTCTATAGAACCGGTAGTAAACCGGTGGTGACGTCACGGAGCCGGTTCTGTAGGTGCCGGTTTGTGGACGCCGCCATCTTTTTTTTGGAATTTTTTTGGGGGGGATTTTGGGGGGGGTTGGTTTTTGTTTCTGCGCATGCGCAGAAGCCGAGTTTTTGGCACTGTGCATGTGCCGTCATCTTGTTTTGGGGTCTTTTTTTTTTTTTGCTATTTTTTGTTTGTTTTACTTCTGTGTATGCGCAGAAGCTGAGTTTTCGGCACTGCGCATGCGCAGCCGTGGGAGGAAGCGAACCAGCGGCGAGGTAAGTTAGAACCCACCCCTGGACACAGATGCTATGCCATTGCCACAGTTTAACCCATAGTATCACTACCCCATGAGGGAAATAAAAGAAGCCATTACTGAAACAGAAATGGGACACTGCTCACTTTAAGGAATGACAATTTAAGCAGCCAAATAATGGTTTGCTGGATCAAAAGGGCAATATAAAATTTCTTGTCTTAGTCCAAGTACAGTACAATGCTAGAGGTTGAACTTTAAAAAGGGGGGGGAGAGGTGAATTTAGATCATAAAGTTACTTTTGATTTCATTGCGTCCAAACTGAAATGAATTTTAGTTACTATAATTTCTCTTTTCTGTCACATTAACCGTTATAGGCTTTCAGTGGCTATATTCATTCTGGACCCTCAGATCGCACAGTTCTGCTGCACATGAGGCTTATGGTTGAAACTGAGCCGTGGACTGGGGCTAAGAAGGATAATACTGGAGGGAAATGGCATTCAACTGACCTTTGCTTGCAATAATCTGAAAAGGAATTTTGGCAGAAATAAGGCAGGGAGTATGGCTACGCTGTAGTCATTGCCCTGTTGCATTGTAAACTTCCCTTTAAACATTCTGAACATTGGATTACACGGAGTTTCCCCAGGGGGTCATTTGTTTGTTTTATTGTGTTTTAAAAGAAACAAAAGTTGGACCAAAGATTATTAATTACCTCTACAGATTTATTTCTCAGAGGTCGACAAATGAGTTTCCCCGTTTCTTTGTGAGCTCCATCATATAAGGACACTGTTCCTCAGAGGAAATTCGGTCCTTTGTATTGGCTGAGATTGTGAAATGTGAAAGTCATCACCTCTTGCTAAGCGCGAAGGCAAAAGTATTGTTGGGTGTAAACAATCGCTCCAGCATCCTCTCTCTTCTCTCTCTTTGAGGTGGCTTCTTGCTTGCTTGCTTTTTCTTCCTCCAGCCCAAATCACTCTCTTGTTTGTCCAAATAATGAGAGGAGAGCTCCCATTATTGGGTGAACTCTGCACACCGGCATCACATATTTGAACAATGAACTCAGTCAAGCATGTAACACATCCATAGAGGATTGCAGGCATTCACACTGTTTACAAGAAAGTAGCATGTTCGGGGGGGGGCAGGGGGGCGGAATGCATGAAAGCAAAAGAATAATCCACCATAATTGACAAAACCAAGAATTAACTAAATACATCATCTCGGGCCTAGATGCATTCTCCAGCAATAAATGAAGAACAATATAACGGCATTTTTTTTTTCCTTTCCATTTTAGCATGTGCTTCGAGTTTAAGAAAGGAATCAAGTAGGTTTGGAAATGAACTGCTTTAATCCCTATTAAGCATCATGCCTTAAAAGCCTTTTGTGTTTTTAGCTAATGTCACCTAATACATTGGAAATATTTTTAAATTTCTGCTCCCTTTGTTGAGCATCATTTATTTCACTATAGCTGCAGCTAATTAAGCCCACAATAAAGTTGGTGTCATTAATAACTCTTTTTAACAGAAGATTTACATCCCAGCCCAACCTCTTTATTTGGACATGATATAAGGCAGACTAATTTCAAGATTTACATTCAAACGACATGTTTCCAAGAAGAGATTTAATCTCAGCTTTGTTTTCATTCTTTTCATCCATGAATTAAAATCCACACATTTTGTCTCAGGATCAAGTGAAAAGCAGAACTATTCTAGGAGTGTAAAGAGGTCTTTTTCCCCCCTTTTTTCTTTTCTTTTTTTTTTACTCCTGCAGCTGAATAAAATGCCTGCAGCAGCTGCAAACCTGCCCATCCAGATGACATTGACACAGGCTCAGTACAGATCTTTTCTCACTTTTTTGAAATGGGAGCAAAAGTGGAGAGAGAGAGAGAGAGAGAGAGAGAGAGAGAGAGAGAGAGAGAGAGAGAGAGAGAGAGCTATAGATATATAGAGCAATATATATAGATAGATAGATAGATAGATGATAGATAGATAGATAGATAGATATAGATATATAGATATATATAGATATATAGTATTTTTATTTGTTTTCTCTTTACAAACAATATGTT
>QLTV01004118.1:39987-51620 GCA_003457575.1 Thermophis baileyi | reverse complement strand
AGAGAAAAATTATCTTCTGGATATTCCTAGCCTCCTGGTAAACAGAACTATGATTTCCAGAAGGGCAGTCCACTAGACTGAGAAACTGAAAAACATCTCGGAAGAAGATGATGGCAACCACTTCCACACATTGCCAAAAAATCAACATGGGCATGGCTATACATTCACCAGTAAACATTGGTGAAGTCCATAAAAATAGATATATAGATATATAGATATATAGATATATAGATATATAGATATAGATATAGATATTCCAGCACTGCAGCTGTGGAGCGTCTGTTTTCCTATTCAGGAGGCATTTCTGTCTGCCCTGCTTCCCAGCAACTCTTTCTTAGCTTATGCAGCAACCAGTTTGCATTAGGGAAAGGAAGGAGAATGGTGGGGATGAAAAGCAGAGCAAAGCATCGGGAGTATTTCGGGGAAAGGATGAAGTTGTTGGCCAAGGGAAGAATCACAGAGGTGTCCGTCAAGCACTCCTGTCCCATGTGGCTCCACACATGACTGCTTGGCTTTGGTGGCTGAACTCTTTCCACTACAGCTGCTGATCCAACTCCTGCTGCCAAGCACCTGGTGTAAAATCAGTCATTTCACTTTTAAATGCACAAAGAGATAGGATTAAGCTAACCATCTATAAACTGTGCCCTCTTTTTTCCCTCACTATTGCTCACTCTTGGGGTGATTGGAAAACACCACAATTTCACTCCGTAACCTTTGCAGCTCTCCATCAGATTCTAATGCTAGGAAACTCAGTGGGTGGACTTTGATTGGATTACGACTTTTGTACCTCCTCTCGGTCAACTGGCTCCTGTTAGTCCCGATGGTCACATCAATTGTCTCATGGTGACTTCTGTGGGCTTCCAACATTCAAGGGTAACAGCAGTAAGGATGATTGCACTGCCAAATTGGAGAGGTTTGGAAATGGAGAGGAAACGAGGCAATTCGGGAGTTGGGCGGCATACAAATTTATTAAATAAATAAATTAAATAAATAAATTTGGAGGCCTTAGATCAGAGGTGGGGAACTATGGCCCTTTTATGACTCGTGGACTGCAACTCCCAGAATGCCTAAGCCAACACAAGCCATAAAAGGGCCATAATTCCCCACCTCTGCCTTAGATCCATGAAATTGAAGAAGCAGGGACATTAGGAGAAGAGAACCCTATGATTCTGGAGTCTTTGATGGGGGGGACGGGGACTAAAGCTGAATGATGTCAAACAATTCAAGATTTTAATAATCTCAGGGGGAAAAGGCAAGTAGAAATCTGGGAAAGATAAACTAGTAGGAAAAGCAGCTCAGCTGGTTCAAAGTTTATAAAATACAATACTAAAAAAACAACTGCAGAAAACTAAAATTAGGGAGTGGGGAGAGGGAGACCGCAGAAGAGCCTAACATAGCTACAGAGGTGGGTGCCTCCTGGTTCGGACTGGTTCGCCCGAACCGGTAGCAACCCGCTGGTGATGTCATGGAGCCGGTTCGGTCGGTGCTGGTCTGTGGACGCCGCCATCTTTTTTTGGAATTTTTATTTTATTTTTCTTCTGCGCATGCGCAGAAGCTGAGTTTCTGGCACTGGGCATGCTTCGCCATCTTGTTTTTGGCTTTTTTGGGGGGGGGAAATTTTTTGCATTTTTTGGCACTGCGCATGTGCGCGTGTGCAAAGCGCCCACAAGGCACGGTCACGCAGCGCGGGAGGAAGCGAACCGGCAGCGAGGTAAGTTAGAACCCACCCCTGCATAGCTACATAAAGAGCTTAATATAAATCAGAAAACAGGACAGGACAAAAGGTACATATAAGAGGTGGAAAGGATCAGCCACCAAAAGTCAATATGGATGGAGTGATAAAGATGATATCAATAAAGCTAAAATTCAGAATGAGCTCAGGCTGGGAAAAATTGTTAAAATCAACAAAAGGGTTTCTTCAAAAATCTTGCAGATTTTAAAGATGGAGCAACACACTGAGGGGGGGGAATCAACTTTTATTGCAAGCAATGGTCATTGGGTTTGAGTTCATAGAAGAAAGAGGAACACACACAAAAGAAGTTTAATCAGAGTTGAAACTTGTGGGGAAGACTCTGATTCACTGCTGGTTTCTAGGGCCACAGATTTCATGCCTGGAGATATGATCATACCAAATCAAAAGAGAGAGAGAGAGCAGTGTTGGGAGATGCCCTGTGAAGAAGTGATGGGAGATGAGATGCATCCCTTAATGTAGACCTGGAAAGTCTGTGATTTTCTGCCCAGCCACCTTGTTTTAATTTCCTTATTAGTCTGCTGCTACACAGTTGCAAAGACTCAGTCCTCACTATCTGGTATTGGCTTTGTCCTGGTGAGTGATTGTCCGTTTTTTTCTGTCCTGCAGAATTAAAGGGACATTATTTGAAAGCAGGAATAGCAATAGCACTTAGATACATCTCCATAGTGCTTTACAGCAGTCTCAGAATTGTTTACAAAATGTCAGCATATTGCCCCCAAATGTCTGGGTCCTCATTTTATGGACTTCAGAAGGATGGAAGGCTGAGTCAACCTTGAGCCAGTCAGAATCAAACTCCTGACAGTGGGCAGAATTAGTCTGCAATACTGCATTCTAACCACTGCGACACCACGGCTCATTAGGTCCGATGACCTTTTGTAAAGGAGGGAGAGTAGCTAAGGTTTGGCCCTAATCATGTCTCTGAGGTTTAGAGTGTGGCCCTTACCTTGTTTCTAAGGTCCTGGGTGGGATCCTGCACTTCTTCTTTGCACCACACCTAAAAGAAAAGATTTAGAGATCCGCTTACTCCTGAAGATGGTAACACATTAACAGGGAACAAAGAAATGGGCTAGTGTATTCCTTTTTGGGCTCAGTCTTCTCTAAAAAGAGGAAAGCTGTGAGGAGTAAGTGGAAGGACATGACGGAAGCTAACAATTGACAGAAATGTAGTCAGGGAATACTTATTTAATTTGAATGAAGAATGTCATGCAGGAAAAGGTCATGACCTGTTCTCAGAGGCAGGATATGGAATAACTTAAGAATCAAGGAGTCAGATTCCAGTTGAATGTTAGGAGCATTTCTAATAGTAAGGGAATTCAGCAGTGAAAGCAGATACTCATTGATGTTCAGGGCAGCGGTGAGTTGCTCCCAGTTCGGCGAACCGGTAGCGGTGGCGGTAGGAGGCTCCGCCCACCCACCCGGGACGCTTCTGCACATGTGCAGAAGCATCGCGCACGAGCGAACCGGTAGCGACGGGATTTACAACCCACTACTGGTTCAGGGGCTATGTGGATACTTTATTTGAATTCTTATATGGTTGGACATAATGAAATCTACTTTGCCCTAGCATCAAAGTAGCATGATCTAGAATGTTTGGTGGCCTACATTTGGCTAGGAGGAAAGGGCCAGCTTTTATTTTATTTTATTTTTATTTATATGCCCCGCTTCTCACTATCAAGCAACTCTGGGTGGCTTACAACATCAAACATGCAAAACTTCAAACATAAAAACATTAAATATTAAAATATTAATATTGGTGGCCATATATTTTCTTTATATTATGCAAAAAAAAAAAAGATTGGCATACCCTTGGAATGACGCCAGGACTCATTGCTATTATCTTCTTTGTTCTTAGTATGACCGACTGACCATGCAAAGTTCAGATGACCAAGGGATGGGCTCATTCTAAGAAAAAGGAAAATATCAGCAGTCTGATTGTAAACAAGTTCCTTTTTAATGCTATGCAGAATTTAAATTGGAATTGGGTGGCCAATAAATGCTATAACAACAACAACCAATCATAGAGCCCGCTGTCATCTACAAGGCAAGGCACTTCTTCATGTCCAGTGAGATTTTGGTTACTCCCTGGAAAGAGGCAATCATTTTGTGCAGTCATTTATGAAACATTGTCCCCCACCCCCACCCCTGACATTAGGTCAGCTCCATCCCCTTTGATGTTCTGGAATTCCCTCAGAATCTGGTTATACCATAAGGCCTAGATTCCCAGGGAACCTGAGACTTGTTTAGATGGCTCCACTATTGAGGCAGATGTGTTCATTCTGCCTTTTCTTGGGGTATGAATATATTTTAGTTTTAATAACCCCTATTTTTAAAGTTGATTTTTATTTTTTTTAAATGCCTATTTCATATATGTATTATTTTTAATTGATTATTATTGAATTATTTGTAGAAATAATAAAGGCAGGATACAAATAAATAAAATTATTGTACACCACCCAGAGTCACTTTTCATAAGATGGGCAGCTATATAAATGATTCCTGAAAATTTTAGGACCTGATTCAGGCTACCATGAATATGACTTATTGCAATTAGGCTAAGGGCCTCAGCCAATCAAAGTAGCATGGATAACCTACCCCTAAGAAATTCAGTTACTTTTGAATGTCTACACCATACTGCCTATCCATATATTTATGCTGTCAAATAACAATTAAGGTTGATCACACAGTCAGCCAGATGTTTAGACTGGATTTGATATCCACCTTTCGAGTCCTTCCCAAGGATTATTATTATTATCTTTTCACAACAATGTGAAGTCACAACTGCCTGTTCCTTTGCTGGTATTGGCCTTCATACGCATTGTGTTCTTCCCAAGAACCTAGGATATCGCAATGTATTGATGTAGTATATGTGCAAATCCAAACAGTATGGCCTTTTGCAATTGACAGATGGAAATTTTATCAATGTGCAGATTTCTTAGTACCATCCAAGATTTTTTGCTATGGCACCCATAACAGTTGGTATCACCAAGGCCAATTTATGCCGTGATGGTTTGTGATCGTCTTAATTCCTTGTCTTCTATTCTACTATCCCCTGTTATTGCCACATCAATTATCCGCACTTTCTTCCTCTTTTTCTTCTTTATGAAATAATACATGTATGAAGAGTGTAGGGGTACTACATAGTAATAACATTTCCTCCGCCTGAAAATTGGGCAGAATCAAACCTGGCCATGCTTTGCTATAATATAAGGAAGAGTTTCAATATATTATCTGTGAAACAGAATGACTCCTGAAGTGATCTCTGCTGTGCATACAGGTCAAACATTTTCTACACTGAACAAATGTAGACAAAGCTTTCTTGTAGACAAAGCCCAGCATGAAACTCAACCACACTCCTGGGTAGCTGAACAACAGAGAACACTAGGCATGGCAAGCCTACAACACACACACACACAACATTATCTCCCACAGATATGCTCGTGATCATCTTCACCAGACAGGCAACCCCTCACTGCAAAATGTTGATTCAGGCACAATCCCTGGATTCCTCCTTGTGCTGCAACTATTTTCTCAAGACCTTTCTAGAAATTCCAAATAAATGTTCCATATAACTACAATGGGATTTTCTCTCCCTGAGGCTGTAGAAGAAAAAAAAAAAACCAAGAGCGAACATACAATGCAGAAGTTGGGTGATGTGGGTCTCAGCTCCCTCAGGACTCTACTGGTTGTTGAGCCCTTTGCCAATTTTTCAACTCCTCAAAGAACCTTCTGAGGTGGTCTGTTGTAAAAAAAAAAAATGGAGTCCCTGCGGATTTTACTCTGCTAGTCATTGACGACTATAGGGGGCAATGCTCATCTCAATTGAGCCAGCGCTGTCCAAAGACACTTCCGTGATCATGTGGCCAGCATGACACTTGTTGTGGGAACAGTTAATTCATAATAAAATACTTTTGGAAGAGACATTAGAATAGACATAAGTAGGCAAGAAAGCAAAGAAAGATTCTGTGTAAAAACAATTATTACATAGTATATTAGCAAAGAAGTAGGAGGGATGGTTCCTTTATAAAATAAAATACGCTAGGTTTCATCCCCATGTGTTTCTCCATGTACCTTTTGATATGTGTGTCATACGGCCATATCCATGCTTGCATGGATAGTGAGTGAGGTAAAAAGACATAGAAAATCTCATTCATCAATGGTAGAAACGGAAATATAACTGCTACATCAGAGATGGCGAACCTTTTCGGCACCGAGCGCGCACTCGTCAGGGCCGCAACCTGGAAGAGGAGCTGCCCAGAGGGCATGTGTATCAGAGTTTGTTGCATAAAAATCAAAACCAGAAGCACACACAGATGACTGATTGAGCTGGATTCAATAACTTCTTTATAAACATAATAATATATACATACAATACCACAGGCAGATTATTTCTTCAAGTAAACACATGCAGGAGTTAGCTTCATTTCAGCAGCAGACAAGCACAGAGAGGACAAAGAGCAGAGTGGACTGGAACCACGCCCAGCCTTAAGCTAAGTTTTTTCAGTTTCGATCCTCTGCACAAACTCAGAAGTGGTTAGCTCCCATTGGCTGACTCAGTTGCTATGCCTATTCATTGGCTAACCTTGTTAACATGGCTCTCCCAGTCATGAATATTCTAACAATGCACGCACCTGGAAATGAACTTCCAGTTTCCAGCAAGTGCATGCGTGCCAGCCAGCTAGTCTTCTGGTTACTGGCATTCATGTGCACACAATGATCAGCTGGCCAGCGTGCATGCTCGCGCCAGAAAACAGAAGACCAGCTCTTCCAGTTTCCGGCACTGCCGCACGCATAAAGGCCAGCTGATCATCATGCGCGCATGCGTGCCAGAAACACAGAAGAGGAACAGGCGACGCCGCGCGTGCCAGGCGACATGGCTACGTGTGTCACTTCGGGCACAAGTGCCATAGGTTCACCATCACAGTGCTACATCCTTAGGATCACTTGCATTCATATTTTTTATTGGAACCTAATGGTCAACATTTTTACACACATTTTAAAATATCTATCTTTTGGCTTCTGGAGGAGAAGCATCTTAATGTATGGAAAAATCTAACTCTCATAAGGGTCCCAGCGCTACTGTCTGATCCCTATTGGAGGATATGCCTGAATCATGAAAGTTGCAAAATGTACAATTTCTAAAACGGGGAGTCCTTGGCTTACGATCACAATTGAGCTCAATATTCCCATTGCTAAACAAGATAGTTGTTAAGTGAGTTTTGCCCTGTTTTATGATCTTTCTTGCCACAATTGTTAAATGAATCACAGTAAATCCGTAACACAGTTGTTAAGTGAATTTGGCTTCCCCATTGACTTCGCTTTTCAGAAGGTCGCAAAAGATGATCACACGACCTCAGGATGCTGCAACCATCATAAATATATGCCAGTTGTACCAAGCATCTGAATTTTGATCATGTGGCCATAGGATATGCAGCAATGGTCATAAGTGTGAAAACGGTCATAAGTCATTTTTTTCAGCGCTGTTGTAACTTCGAACTGTCACTAAGAGAACAGTTGTGAGTCAAGAACTACCTGTAGTGCCATTGGGAATACTACATGAGAAAAAAGTGACACAGCAAACGGTTCTATGAACAAACTCTTGCACTGCTCACAATTCTGGAGGCCTCCTCTTCAAGAAAGCAGTTTCTTTGGATTTTAAAATCAAAGAGGATGGAAATCCAGCGTTTTAAGCTCATAAATCCCAATCCCAATGTGTCAAACAACCATCTTTCCTTTTTCAGACCTCCCAAACTCAAGACTGAGTTCACGTCCACCCAACTTGTGAGATCTTGTGGGAGGTCCAGGTATCATAAGAGAAGGAAAAAACTTGTGGCAACTAGTAGAAGAATACTCTGGGAAAAAAATCAATGAAGAGGGTTACTTTGACTAACTGGTTGTGTACCTGGTGTCCATGTGAGCTTGTTGGAGTGTTCATTGGAAAATCACACAAGAAATCTCCCTTCAACGGTAATTACTTACACACACACACACACACATACCCACACACAGGGGTGGGCTGCTGGGGGTTCGCAGGGGTTCGGGAGAACCTCTAGGTAAGATTCTGTGCAGTTCAGAGAACCCCCAAATCCCACTCCTGGCTGGCCCCGCCTATCCCTCCCCTCCCAGGAGTCCCCACGCAGCCCGTTTTGGATGCAGGTAAGTGCAGGGTGCGCACGGAGGCTCAGGGAGGGCGAAAAACGGGCCTACCGGAAGTTCAGGAAGGCCAGAAACTCCAGTGGGCCTCCAAAGCCTGGGGAGGCCATTTTCGCCCTCCCGGAGGCTCGAGGAAAGCCTTCAGAGCCCAGGGAGGGCAAAAATGCCCCCCTCCCGCCATGGTGCAGGAGGCTGACTAGGCCACGCCCACCATGGCCTCGCCCACCCAGCAACCGGGCAGAGAACCCCTTGCTAAAATTTTTGAAGCCCACCCCTGCCCACACACTATATGTTAAATGCATAACTCTGGACAATTGACCTCTAATTCCCCTCCCCAAAGAAAACCCCAAAAGATCCTGTAACCAGACAAAGTTAACATAATATTATTCAGTACAAAACAAAAATCTGAAGCACCATGTAACAAATTCACAAACAAGGCTTATTTTCTTTGGGATTTCCTAATGTCTGGGGGGGGGGAAGCCTGCTTTTAACAGGCTCCTCCTGGAAGACCAAAATTTTCTGGGCCCTCTGATGCAGAGGAGAGGCTGTTCCGCGATCCTCTTTGGTGTCAAACGAGAAGACCACTGCATTTGCAAATGAAGAAATTTGAGCAGGGAGGTGGAAAACAAATCAGTAATAGTTGCATTCAAGTTCACTAGCCTTTGACTTACAGCCATTTGTTTAGTGACTCTTCAAAGACACAGCATTCCCATGTTCGTGTGATCGAAATTCAGGCACTGGGCAAATATATATGATGGTTGCAGCATCCCAGGGTCATGTGATCACCATTTGCGACATTCCCCTCCAGCTTCTGACAAGCGAAGCCAATGGGGTTAAGGCGGGTTAAGGTTTAATGACTCCATGGTTCACTTAACTGCAGTGATTCACTTATTAGCAAAAAAGGTCATAGGTCATAAACTCAGGCACAACTCATTTAACAACCGCCTTGCTTAGCAACAGACTTGTGGTCGTAACTCAAAGATTACCTGTAGTTCCCCACTGTCACCGGATCCCTTAACTAGTGTTCAACTGGTTTCCATTTTACATTGCCCAAATGGAAGAGAAGCTGGTGGGAGCAGAATAAGAGAGCCCATGTGCTTGGCTATCCTCAAACGAGGCATGCATAATACACTAGGTTGTCACTTAGCACGCCTGGCATCTTTATTGGCATGAAGATTTATCTGTGCCATGTCCAAAAATAAGTCTCTGACTACTCGCTTGCTTGCTTGCTGATACTGCGGTTGAATTCATTACACCCGTACTTCCAGAAGCTTCGTCAAATGGGCCGGCTAGTCATGGGAGAATTTTGAAAACGATGCTCTCTTTTAGACCTTACCCGGTGGTAATATATACACCGAGCTTCAATCTCAACCATTACCGCATACCGTCTCTCTCCCCCCACACACACCTTTTATAATAATCCATTAAATGCTTTCAACTATAGAGAAAGAATGGCAACCTGTAGATCTGAATGGTGCCCAGATGACCTATAAAATACATACTGCTTTGCTGCCTGAGTTGTTACAGCTCTCATCTCTAATGGATGGTATTGTTATTTTACCATCTAGACAACCACACACATCAATTATGTATCTTTCTATGCTGTGATTCTTTTTCCCCCTAAATATCATTTTTTTAAAAAATGAGGGAGATAAGGTTTCAACTCTGAATTCTGCTTTTAACAGAATAACAGAGTTGGAAGGGACCTTGGAGGTCTTGTAGTCCAACCCTCTGCTCAAGCAGGAACCCTATACCATTTCAGACAAATGGTTGTCCAATCTCTTCTTAAAAACCTCAGGTGTTGAACCACCCATCCTTAAGAATGAAGGATTCTTAATTCTTCAACAGAAGAATTCTTAAACAGCATTTGGGTCTTGTATTTAAGAAGTATTTATTATTTCATGGCAAATTCTAGACCATGATAAAGTTTTCGATCTCTAAGAAGATGAAGCCATCCCTTCCAAGTCTCACTTGGAATAAAATGGCTGAAGGTGCCACATCTGGACTAGGTGTCACTTTTTTTGCATCTACATGGTTTATTGGGGTAAAGCAAACCACTTTATAATACTTATCAAACTAAGTTTGGGATTACAATCGTATTATGTACTGTGATTTCTTCAAAATCATGGCCCACAGTAGGGGTGTCAAATTTGCGTTGTCGTGTTGTCATCACGTGACGTTTCGCAACTTTTTCCCCCTTCGCTAAAATGGGGGTGGGCATGGCCAGCATGTGATGCATCTGGCCCACAGGCTGTGAGTTTGACACCCCTGGCCTACAGGGTGAGGATCCTACGACCTGGAGCAAACACAGTTCCTCTCAGTTATATATAATGCAGTCTCCCCACCATTTTCCTCTTATATTTCCACAATAGCCTGGGGAAAATGAGACTATTTTGAAGAATCAATCAAACAGAAAAGACGGACTGGTGTCATAATTAGCATTTTGGTAAGTATTTTTGAGATGAATTTTTAAAATAAAATATCGTATACTGTTTAAATAATAGTAAAAAGTTAAATCAACCAGAATGAACTATTTCCCTAATACTGTGGCCTGGTTTATGCATCTTTCTCTAATATACAGGCAGGGGTGGGATTCAGCTGGTTTGGACCGGTTCGGGTGAACCGGTACTTGCAACCTGCAGGTGCCGTCCACCCACCTGGGCGCAATCCCGTCCTATATCGCTGTGTTTTTTGATGCCGCACGCATGTGCAGATGGCACACGCGAGCAAATTGTCGTGTTCTTTGATGCTGCATGCATGTGCGGATGGCCCGCGTGAGCGGATTGCCATGTTTTTTGATGCAGCGCACATGTGCGCAAGACGCACGAGCGAGCGTGCACGTGCGCGCACTCACATTTTTGATTCTGGGTAAACCGGTTGTTCAATTATGTAAAGCCCACCTCTGTATACAGGTATATGTTCTTATATGCATTCTGTAGCATTCTTTCTTTATGAAAATTTATCCTTTCTTCATGTTCTCAGTGCAATCCTTCAATACATTTTTCTAATGTGTTATTTTTTTTAGATCTTTTTAAAATGTAAATAGCCCTAACATACCCTTAAAAATAATACAAGAACTCCCAGCATGTTGTATTATTTTAACCTACCATTCAAAAATACAATCTGGGGGTGCATCTTAGATCAAAGGAGATGGATGCTAATCCATTCCTTCCAGTGCTACTCCTTGTGCTGTGGAAACAGTTATTTTATCAGATTGAGTAATTCAACATCAACATAGGAATTTTGGGCTCTGTTTTGATCACATGAGACATGCCCTATAGTTCTTATAAACCTTAATAATAAAATCTAACTAGAACAAATATCAGAATAGAAGTTCTCTCTTCTGGTAAAATGCCAGGACCTATACACTTGCCAGAGTCCCTGACCTTATAGCTTTTTGCAGCAAAAATATCAGATTATATCTCTGTGATACTTTAAAGCAGAATTTCTTAACCTTGGCAACTTGAAGATGTGTGGACTTCAATTCCCAGAATTCCTCTGCCAGCAAGTAAGCTGGCTGGAAAATTCTGGGAGTTGAAGTCCATACAACTTCAAATTGCCAAGGTTGAAAAACATTGCTTTAAAGACTAACCAACATGTTGGTATAACATCCATCTGGATACTTGCAGTCTATTTCATCTTATTCACACACACAGACACAACAGACAGAGAGGGGGGGGAGAGAGAGACAGAGACAGAGAGAGGGGGGAGAGAGAGAGAGAGTGAGGGA
>QLTV01004118.1:26048-39919 GCA_003457575.1 Thermophis baileyi | reverse complement strand
AGAGAGAGAGAGAGAGAGAGAGAGAGAGAGAGAGAGAGAGAGAGAGAGAGAGAGAGAGAGCTGTGTGAGTGTGTGTGAGTGTGTGGAGAGAGGAGGGGAGAGAGAGAGAGGGAGGGAGGGAGAGGGAGAGAGGGAGGGAGGGAGGGAGGGAGAGTCTACAAGGCCAGGCATTGGTTGAATACCATGCAATATTCATGTCAAACCTACAGTAAATACTATTTTATTAATCATTACAATCTGTCTCTCTTTGCTCTTTAAATGCATCTGTGTTTAATATCACACCCTCCTTCTCCCACTCACAAAAATATATTTTTAGTAGTTATACCTTTTTCATGACTATGATCCACAGAAACCTGTGTAGTAATAGATATCTTAGTCTATAAGGTGTTGCATATCCCTTTGACATTCATTAAAATAGCTAATTATTTTCAAACTTCTTTTGACTGAAGGGAAGTTCAGCCAAAAGTAGCCACCAAAATCCCTATATATTCATGCAGATGAACAAGAAGGCAATTTTAGATCATATTTTTAAATATTGAGACCAAACTACCAATGAAAATTAGCAAGTTTATCCTCTGCCATATTTAACACATAATTTCCCACAAATTATTTTCTGAATTCCCCACTCCCTAAAGCATGAGCCCTATTATTACAAATTAATTAAATGGGAAAGGCCTAACCTAAACTACTGCTATCCAGAATCCACTCAAGTTGGGGAGCCAATACAAATGAATGAATGAATGAATGAATGAATGAATGAATGAATGAATGAATGAATGAATGAATGAATGAAATGAATTTTGCTGATTTCTATGAAATAAAACTGGTATATAGAAGAGGCACATGGGAATTAAGAGGAAGTGGATGCTGAATTCTTTAGTTTCAAGTCTGGGAATTCATGTCACCTAGTTGAAAAGTCAAGCTTAATGAACAATAAAACTAATAAATTGTGATCACAGTGGGCTATAGTGAATAAGTCACTCATAATACAGGAAAATGTTTGTTTTGATCTGCTTTATTTTTTAAAAAAATTATCTTATAAGCAAGTCTATATAAATGCAAATGCTATTCCTATAGATATAATTTCATAAAACAAAAGTCTTCTCTCTCTTTAGCAGTGAAATTCAAGTGGCAAGTGTGACAAGCTAAGAAAAATGAACGCAGTTAACTTCAGCCATCCCAAGCTCATCTGAAAGCTTATGTCAGTTTCTAAATAAGCTTTTCATATTTTTTTTCATTCAGTCTGCTGATCTTTGTTGATTTACAGCATGAATAAGCATGGAACATTGCACCTTATACAGTATATTCTCAACCCACCTCTGCACACACACACACACACACAATAATAAAACATTTAGAGTAGATAACATCAAGCTTGATAGAGACTGCGACTTATTATAACAATGAAGTGCCATGTTAAACAACTCATTGGCACAATGGCAGAAAGCTCAGGAAAGGCACTCTAAATAATTTGGTTCCATCTAAGAAAGGAGGCTTCCAAAATATATTCAACTCGATAATAAACCATAATTGGATGCAATTTGCTCTAACCAACTGCTTCACCCAGGTGGGAACATATTTTTTTTTGTTCCAATTGCACCACTGAGCAGAGCAAAGGGGAATGTGTGTCTTCTTCACATGTGTATTCACATCCAATTTTCCAAGGGATGTGTGGGAGTTAAAAGCAAACTCCAATTTCCTTTAGAAGAGGTGAAGAATGGAGATGCGGAGTTTCTTTGCAAACATCATCCATTCATTTACAAATGTGCAGATGGTGCAAGCCCCACACATCTGGAGCAGTGAGAGAGTTACAAGGAATGTTGGGAAAGGAACAGGAGGAATGGAATGGTAAAGTAAGAGACCTGAAAGAGGGATACATTTTCTTCAGAAGCAAATTTCAAGGTGGTTACCTACTAGAACCTACAGCAAATTATTTTTTTTTTAATGGTAAGCAGGTAATTAGCAGTTACAACATGTAGGACAAATTAAGACTAGAAGAGCCCTGCTAGTCTAATATTCTATTTGGTTTAAGTTGTTGATGAATCACACAGGCAAGAAAGCCTGCAAGCAAATTAACTCTTGTGTCTCCCATCCTTACCTTTGCTCAGTACTTGCTCTTCAGAATTGAACCTCGTAAATGAAACCTCGATAGCTTTAATCTTCAGTGACCTGCTTAATGCTCCTGAATCAATCCTTTGAGGGGAACTGCCAAAAAATGTCAGGCTCATATGCAACTAAGAATATATAGATGTAAGAATCCAATCTTTACAAGCCCGGTATCCTGTTTCCAAAAGTAATCTCACAAGAAGAACAAACAGATTTCTAAATAGCAAGTTTGAAAACTGGTGTGGACAACTTGGAGCCTTTGCTTACATGTTGCTCTTAGCAGTGGTGCGTTGCTCCCGGTTCGGCCCGGTTCTTAGAACCGGTAGTGGCGGCGGGAGGCTCCGGCCACCCACCCGGGATGCTTCTGCACATGTGCAGAAGCGTCGCACACACACATGCATGCAAACCGGTAGTAAAGGGTTTTAGAACCCACTACTGGCTCTTAGCCTAAGTTCATGGCAGGTGTAAGCAACCAGATCCACATGGGAAGGTTTCAAGTAGACTGCTTTATTGCCTACTGCCTATAGTACAAGAATCCACCCAAACTGTCTGTCTTCTTTTGGGAACAAACAGATAAAGTTCCATGGAGCTTGTGGGGGGAAGGGGTCAGCTTTAAGTCTCGTGCAGCTGTGCAGGAGGCTAACTGTCCACTTCATCACTCCTTTGCCTGGCTAGGAGTTTCCCAACAGTTCAGAAGTCCTCTGAGTTGATCCATTCAAATCTGAAAGAAACAAGCAACTCCTTCCTGACAGTCTGCTATCGAGAGGAGGAGGAGGAGGAGGAGGAGGAGGAGGAGGACTGTGGGGTCCTTGGTGCTCTCTGAGCTTGATGGTTTTCTGGTAGATATTTCATTACCCAACTAGGTAACATCATCAGAGCTAGAAGGGAATGAGGATTGTGGAGAGGAGGAGGAGGAGGAGGAGGAAGAAGACGAGGAGGAGGAGGAGGAGGAGGAGGAGGAGGAGGAGGAGGAGAAGTGTCAAAGCGGAAAATTAAAAAATGAGTGATCTCTCCCACTTGGGCCACTGGCTGAACCTGCCTACTCAACCAATGGCATGCAGTCCTCAACAGAGAGGATAGATCAGTTGTTGCATTTTCTTGAGATAAAGTGGTCCTTATTACTGGTCCCCGCTCTGCCCCCTTAGACCCAGGGGCAGAGCAGGGACTGCCATATAGGTAGCCCTCGACTTACAACAGTTCACTCAGTGACCGTTCAAAGTTACAACCACGCTGAAAAAGGTGACAATTTTTCACACTTACAACCTTTGCAGCATCCCCATGTTCACGTGATCAAAATTCAGATGCTTGGTCACCTCTTCTAGTTCTGTCGTGCAGAAATGGACAGACTAACGCTAAAAATAAAAGATAAAGGAGATACAGAATACTATGCTACATGGAATAGATTCTAGCAATGGTTAGAAACATGAGGTAGAAGTTGGAATTCGAAAGAATCAGGTTAGGTGGACATGGAAAGAGATACTATGTATGTATTAGAATGTAGGTATTAGAATGATAGATAGATAAGTTGACATTCTAGAATATGATGGTCAGAAATAACTGTACAACACTAGCACTGTTTAAAATAGTATATATGTTATTTTGTTTTTACCTTTGTCTCATGGCAAGTGTAATGCCAGGACAATTACACTGTGTTCAATATATCTATATGTAAACAATAAAAATATATTAAAAAAAATATTCAGATGCTTGGCAACTGGCATGTATTTATGACAGTTGCAGGGTCCCAGGGTCATGTGGTCACCTTTTTGTAATTTTTGGACAAGCAAAGTCAATGGGGAAGCCATATTCACTTAACAACCATGTTACTAACTTAACAACTGCAGTGATTCACTTAACAACTGTGGCAAGAAAGGTCGTAATATAGAGCAAAACTCACTTAACAAATGTCTCATTTAGCAACAGAAATACTGAGCTCAATTGTGGTCTTAAGTCGAGGACTACCTGTAGTTGTTTCTCAATTGTTGAAACATAACTGGGTCATTCCAAGATGAAAGACAGGGCCTTGTTACTGAGGTGACTATGCAATGCCATCCACGACAGGGTCTATGACCACTCGCCACAGTCAACTTACCACGGCCAACTCGCTGCAGCCAACTCACCACAGGACAACTCGCTATGGTCCACTCGCCACAGGACAAGAGTTACACTAATATCAAAGAAATAGTGGAATGGAATCATTAAAGAAATTAAAATTAATTATTATTAATTAATTCAAGAAAGGATGCCAAAGGAGAGACAAAATGAAATGTGAATGACAAAAATTAAAATATTTTTAAAATTATTTTAAATAATTAAATTGAATTGTTGAATTATCCTGCTGAGAGTTGTCCCGTGGCAAGTTGGTCATGTCAAGTTGTCCTGCAATGAGTTAGCCAGGGCGAATTGGTTGTGGCGAGTTGACTGTGGCAAGTTGGTTACAGCAAGTCAGCTGCAGTGAGTTATCCCATTCTGTCAATGGCAATATTGGTAAACAGATCAGAGTCTCTATCTTCACAGATTCAAGTAAAGAAATTGTGGCAGTTGGGGTAGGAGGATTAGTAGAGAGGCATACCTCAAAGGATTTCAGGAAGTATTTCTTCCTGAAATTGAAGATCCATCTGTCAACCCTGAAGTGAGCCTGGCTGAAGCCATCTTGAAGGCTCCAGGGTTGCCACACAGCAGTGGGAAGGGGGAAATAATTAGATGGGGTTTTGTAGCCAAAACAATAAAGTTTTCTTGTGGGAACCAAGGACATTCCCACAGGTGGCTGGCCAGAGGAGGAGCCAGTAACCCAGCAACCGGCCAGCACCTGGATTGGACAGCATGACCAGTGACTTGGGGGGGGGACTTTTACTTTTAATTAGGTGAAAGCCACGGGAAACCTCAGAGTCGACTTTCACCAGTTTGTGCCAATATGATGTATCCAATAAATGGTCCTTTGAGGAACTCGAGTGCCTCAGAGTTTGTTTTCTATGGGCGCATTACTTGGAACGCTGACATCATCCATTCTTGCTTCGGAGCTACTAACTTTTGTTGTTGTTGTTGTTGGCCTTCTACATCCAGTTTAGGCCCATCATCTCCTACAGAATGGCTGAGAAACCAGTGTATTTTCTTGAGACACCATCTGGTTTCTAAAAGCATTTGTCAAAGCCTCTTTGACATAGAAGCTGAGATCCTGCAAAATCCTTAGAAATTTACATAAATATAATCTTTAGATTGCCAAAGTGTCTCACTAGGGAGCAGACTGTGCTAAATAACACCCATGGATAATGCTGGCAAAAATGTCTCCAAAATGATTGAGTATCTGACCTGGACATTTAGCTGCATCAGCCAAACTGTCATCACCAAGGAAGTGATGGAGATCATCTCCAGTTCTGTAGCTCTGCACTAAAGGCTAAGCTAAACGTGAGCGTTGTCCAAACTCAACAGATTAAAAAACATGTCTCTCCTTTTCTCAAGAGACTCAGCATTAGTCTGTCAGTCTGTGAAAAATGTCAGCCCGAGAATCCTGTCTGTAAATTGTATTACCATGAAGTCCAAAGGGACAACCAGACTGCCAGGATGACGTATTACTTAAAGGGCTCAACTTGGAAAGAAAACCACTCTCGGCCCATCTATCTCACAGGGCTCCTCTTGTGAGAATAACATTGGAGACACGACTGCTAGGGGATATGAACTCTGAACTCCAGTAAGATATAAATATAATAAAAAGGTTTAGAACTCAACTCTTAAATTTAGTACTTAAAGTTTTGATGATCAGAACTCAGGAAATGACGTATTTTTCACTATATTTTGCTTCCTGCTTACAATTCCTCATATGTTCAAAAATATTTATTTGTATATTTATTAATTTATTTATAGCCCACCTTTATTATTTTTATTAATAACTCAAAATAGTCTTCTTGCAATTATTGAGGCATAAATGTTATAGTCTATATTTAACAATGATATTGGTCTATAGTTTTTTATTTGTAGTAAATCAGAGTCTTCTTTAGGTATCAGTGTTATAATTGCCTCCGTCCATGTTTTGGGAATCTTTGCTTCAAACAATGCTTCATTGTAGTCGCGTCTTCCTTTTTCTTCACAACAACAATAACAACAACTTTGTAAGGTGGATTGAGCTGAGAGAAAATGACTGGCCCAAAGTCACCCAGCCGGCTTTCATACTAAGGCAGGCCTAGAACTCATGTCTTCCAGTTTCTAGCCTGATGCCTTAACCATTAGACAAAACTGGCTCTCAAGATACTTAGAAGGGAAGAATCAAGGATGTTGTCTTGCCTTCTCTTCCTACCACAAAAAATTTCTAATGGACAAATGTACCTGCTATCTCTTCAAAGAAAAACTATTCAGAATTTAGCCATACGTGCCTCTTCTCCAATCCTTAAAATAACCATGTAGGACCTAATCCAGAGATGGGTTCCTACTGGTTCAGACCGGTTCTATAGAACTGTTAGTAACATGGTGGCCTGGGTCGCTGGAACCGGCAGCGACCCAGGCCTGCCACGCCCCCAAGCCGGTTCTCTCAGCGGTGCCATAGGTGCCGCCATCTTGTTTTTTGCTTCTGTGCATGCGCAGCTTTTTTTTTGTACTGTGCGCACGCACCCGTGACCCGCATGCATGGCGCACAATGCCCGCACGCCCACGCGTCGCATCCCTGAGCGAACCGGCAGTAGGAAAATCCGGAACCCACCCCTGACCTAATTCCAAATGTGTATACAAGTTACACTTAAAATTGCTTCTTTGATAATACGCCTTAGTTATTTCTTTATCAATTCAGAAGAGAAATAATAATTCACGACTTGCTGAATGGCTAGATAAACAGTCGAACAATTACAGCATATAACAAAGGTTCGTACCAACGTACTCATTTCCAACCCCCTTTTTCAGTAATTTAAGCTGTTTTGAAGTAGCTTCTATATCGTGTGATATATCTCCACAGACTCACAAATAATCTTTCCATAACTTTTTTCAGTTTCTTTTTAAATAATAACATTGTATGAATGATGGCAGCATGCAATAGAGTCTTTCCTACAAGGCTTTTATTTCTCTTGCAAATTTGCAAAGAAATGAAGGTTGCGAACTTTTTAAGGTTAAACCAGTTTGGGTGGCAAAATTAAGCAGATGTGTAGCTCTCTCCCATGGAAACCAATGGCCCTTGGAAATGATTAACTTTGGTTCACAGTAAAGGGCATAACTAAACCAAAGAGCATATTAAAAGCCTACTGGTTTTATATCAATTTAACAGACATGATTCTCCTTTCAGGATCTTAGGAACTGTAACTTTATGTGCGTGCTGAGAATTCTTAGTTAGACTTCCTTGCCTCCTGAAATGCATGTATCTTTTGAACCAGGTTAAAATTTGATCTTGTCTGCCACATGTTTCCAGTCGCAGGTATCAAGGTTTCATTTTCAGGGCTAGCAACCATTTATAGAGCTTTTCTCCATGAATTTACCATTTAAAACCACTTTTACCCAATGCCCAATGGACAGCCATTTATATACATCATCTTTGAAAGAAATGTAAAATAAAGAAATGTAAAATAAAATATATTTTATATAAAGTAAAAATATAAAAAAATATGTAAAAATACAAAATATATAAAAAATAAAAACATGTCAAAACAATTGAATCGACATTAGGATATAGTCCCAAACGTGCTTTTTTCCAAGAGGCAACTTTCAAGAGGGACTTTCGGTTTTTTCTTTGAAGAGGTTTCGCTTCTCATCCAAGAAGCTTCTTCAGCTCGGATGAGAAGCAAAACCTCTTCAAAGAAAAAACAAAAAGTTCAGTTGCTTCTTGAAAAAGCACCTTTGGGACAACGATGACCTGGATGACCGAGAATCTCCATAGATAGTGATATAGGCTATAGTGCTTTACTCAGTCTTGCTGCTCTCCATGGTCCCTCTGATATGGCCAGAAAGATGTACTGCAGCTCATCAATCAAGAGATACATATTGATTTAGGGAGCCAATAAATTCCTGGCCAGCCTTAGGTTGGTTAAGCTGGGCAACATCTTTG
This sequence comes from Thermophis baileyi, assembly GCA_003457575.1. NCBI lineage: Eukaryota > Metazoa > Chordata > Lepidosauria > Squamata > Dipsadidae > Thermophis > Thermophis baileyi. The sequence goes on along the minus strand of QLTV01004118.1, from coordinate 31,794 downwards.
ATAAAACAGGTGTTCTCCACTGCAGACATACAATCTGTTGTTGGAAGGCTACATGTAGCACAGTGGAGATTCAAAGGTAGCTTTTTATATCCCCTGTTGAATTTTAGCAGCGTTGACCTACCCCGCTGCCCCTCTCACCTGCCCTCTTCCTCATTTCCTGCTTTGGCCTACTGTTGTTGCTTCTCTGTACTGTCTCCCATCTCCAACATTTCAACAGGGAGTCAGTCGGATCTAGTGGTTAAGGCACCAGGCTAGAAACCAAGAGATCTTGAGTTCTAGTCCTGCCTTAGGCATGAAAGCTGGCTGGGTGACTTTGGGCCAGTCACTTTCTCTCAGCCCAATTCCCTTCTGTCACTGATGTTGTTACCTATTTCAATATTGAAACATCTACTAGAACAGAGGTCCCCAACCTTTCCACCTTGGTGGCCTGGCCTGGCGCGGGGTGTGTGTGAGAGCGGCAGGTGCAAGTGCACGCACACAGCTCCATTGCAGTGGCAGGCTCTCTCCACTGGCACGAATGGAGCTTCACATGCGAGCACCCTCCGCTCTTGCAAATGGAACTTTGAGTGCGAACACAAGTGTTCCTCCACTCAAGTACCCTCCACTCGCACAAGTCGAGCTTCACATGCACATGGGCTTGCCCAGCACTCGCACAGCCTGGTTTCGAACAGGCTGTGGCCTGGGGGTTGGGGACCCCTCTGCTAGAAAACTACCAAGCTCAGAGAGTACCAAGGACCCTATCATAATCAGTTTACTAGACAGAAGAATTTACAAGGAATGTGATGAAGCTTAAGAATGTTAATTCCATCCTTCCGAGGTGGGTAAAATGAGGACCCAGATTGTTGGGGGCAATATGCTGACTCTGTGAACCGCTTAGAGAGTGCTGTAAAGCACTGTAAAGCGGTATATAAGTCTAAGTGCTATTGCTAAGTGCTAATGTAAACAAAGCAGAGGCTTGCTTGCATGGAACACCTCAAAAAATCATCCAGAATCAGTCCAAGGCTTCGGAGCCAGATTAAGGTTGTCAATCTAAAGGTCACTGGTCCAAGAAGCAGAATCCACATGAGTGTCATGCACAAGCCACAAGTCAGACATTGTTTCCAGGAAAAAGAACAGTGCCAGAGTAGATCCTTATATAGGCTGCAGTCAGCTGTCACTAATCAGAAGGTTTACTTCTTTGCTTGGCGAGGAGCTTAATAGAGCTTTTCTATTCTGCTCTTCACTCATTGTGTGCATGGACTAAGAGGTCATATGTCATCCTCCTCTGAATCTTCCAGCTGCTCAGGTGTTGCCTGGGTTTGATCAGCCTCACGTGATTTCTCCTAAATCTGACATACCAAGATCCAGCTCTTCAGCATCAGATTCAGACTCAGAATGAGTCTTGACCCTGGACCATGACAGCCAGCTCCTAACAAGCAAAGTCAACAGAGAGCCTGGTAGTAAACTTGTGGTCACATGAAGCCTCACTTAACAACCACATAAATTAACAACAAAATTGTGGGTCCCAATTATGGTCATTAAGGGAGGATTTCCTGTATAGCCTATCTCAATAAAAGTAGCCAATGACATCCTGTGGAGTTGATTTCATGGTCCATTCTACCTAGTGGGGCTGCCAGTAGCCTGTGCAATAAGCAGCCTAAGGAATGAAGATAGTAATATACATGGCCACACAAAATCCCTTGTCAGCAGAAAAAAGTGGGAAATCTGCAAATCTGGTGACAGAACCAGCAACACATAACAGACAGAACTTAGCATTCTCAATATAAATAGATGTTCTGGGCAGCAAAGAGATTTCAAAAGACTGCCAACCCATGTCTATAAGGTGCCAGTACGAGTCCTAATAACAGCTTTGGAAAGTGCCAATCAGGTGCTAGATGGGCAGATGCCTCTGCAGAAGCCAGGTGTCCTGTCTCTCATGCCAACCAAAATGGTTATGGGGGAAAAAAGACTGTGCTCACAGCACTCTACAGTATAACTTTACGTTGCCTCAGCTATGAACTGAGGTGAAACAAAGGCATGAGGAAAGGAAGGAGTCCCTGTGGATTTTACTCCACTAGTCATTGCCGGCTCTAGGGGCATCACTCATCTCCATTTCAAGGTCATGAGACAATGCTGTCTGAAGATATTTCCACAATCATGTGGCCGGCATGATGTCGCAGAGTGCTGTTTCCTCCCCACCAAAGTGGTACCTATTTATCTATTCATATTTGCATGCTTTTGAACTTTGAGGTGGGCAGGAGCTAAGCAAAGATGGGCACTCCACGTCACATGACGTTCGGGTCTCAAACCCAGGCTGTTGGTTTTCCAGCCAACAAGCCCAGAGTCTTACTTGCTGAGCCATCACATTTTATTTTATTTTTATTTTGTCAAGCATATATAAGATTACAGTAAAAGTATAAACATGTATACATGAGATGGTTATGCGTACATGGGAACATTAGGACAGGGACGGTAGGCACATTGGTGCGCTTATGCACGCCCCTTACAGACCTCTTAGGAATGGGGTGAAGTCAACAGTAGACAGTCTAAGGTGAAAGTTTTGGGGATTTAGGGAAGAAACCACAGAGTCGGGTAGTGTATTCCAGGCATTGACCACTCTGTTGCTGAAGTCATATTTTCTGCAATCGAGTTTGGAGCAGTTTACCTTAAGTTTGTATCTATTGTGTACTCGTGTATTGTTGCGGTTGAAGCTGATGTAGTCATTGACGGGTAGGACTTTGTAGCAGTGGAGGACTGTTCTCGTGAAATATCTCTGGACATTCTCAATTATATTAATGTCCGATATGTAGTGCGGGTTCCAGACAGATGAGCTGTATTCGACAATTGGTCTAGCAAATGTTTTGTATGCTCTAGTTAAAAGTACAATATTACCAGAGAAGAAGCTACGCAAGATTAGGTTAACAACTCTTAATGCTTTTTTGGCAATGTTGTTACAGTGGGCTCTGGCACTTAGATCATTAGAGATGAGTACTCCAAGGTCCTTGACAGAGTGAGGGTCGTCTACAAGGTCGTGTCCATCCAGCTTGTATTTTGTGTTCTGATTTTTTTTGCCAATGTGTAAGACAGAGCATTTGTTGGTTGAGATTTGAAGTTGCCAATTGTTTGACCATTCTGACACATAGTCAAGGTCTTTTTGAAGGGTAGCAGCATTGTCGAATAGTGTTGAATAGTTTTACATCATCAGCAAAGAGAACGCAGTTGCTTGATTTGTGTAGTCCATATGTTTTTGCAGTGTAGGAGTTGCAGATTACAGGATAATTTTTTCCTGAAACCAAATTGTTTGTTAGAGAGTAGGTTGTTTGTTTCTAAGTGGAGGGTAATAGATTTGTTTATGATTGATTCCATAACTTTGCAGGTAACGCAACATAAAGAGATTGGTCTATAATTTTCGACTAAGCTGGGGTCTCCTTTTTTGAAGATAGGGATGACCGTGGCTAGTGACCATAGGTTGGGCAGGGAGCCGGTCTTGAAAGATATTTCAAAGATTATGCTTAGAAGTTCTGCTAAGGCAGAGGAAAGCTTTTTTAAGAAGTAAGCACATAGTCCGTCAGGTCCAATAGATAGAGATGGTTTTAGGCTGTGTAGTGCTTTTTCAACGTTATCTTCTGTAAAATTGATTTTATGATTTTATGATTCATGACATCACCAATGTCATGAGGGGGTCCTTTCAGTTTGGAAGCAAGGGAGACGCATTTTCTCACTTTCAGTGCTGGTTTTAGCGATTGGCCCAAATTGGTGCAGCAATTCTGAAGTAAAACAAACAGCCATTTCAACCAAATCAGAGGGTCTTCTGCCAGAAATTTTGGTAGGATCTGCTGCAGCTTTAAAGTGCTACAACTCCAGACTACAGCAGACTTTAATCCCACTGGCTCTAGTTGGGAGGCTGGACAAAAGCAGCAAACCTCAGGAATGCGGTGAAATGTTGCACAAATTCCAGTGTTCTTGGACATTGCTTGCATATTGGGAGATATCTAAAGCCATGCAGCACACAAACACTCCAGATTCAGTGAAGGGGAAGGCAAAAAGCAAAGAGCAGCTCTGTATCTACGGGATTTTGTTCCATCACATATGGAGTGCTTTTATTATTCAGTGCTTATAGAAAATTCTCTTCCTGGAACCCTTTGATTCCAATACTCCAATTTTTTTTAAAAATGGAATTTCCTATTTCCACCCACAACTGCCAGGCTGCTGAGTTTTGTAGCCATCCTCCCAGAAGGCAGAAAAGAAATAAAAGTCAGATTCTATCACAGCTCTTCAGAAGCTGGGCTACAAAAGAAAACCTTAGGAGGTCTCAATATTTAACCATATGTGAAATCAAACGAAAAAGCCACTAGTATCAGCAATGAGCATACTGTGACAAGGTAGGGATACACTATCAGATCAGTCATCTCCTGGTGTTTCCTTGCAACGTTAAGGAAGTGGTTGCCACTGCCTTCTATCAACCAGAAGGAAGTCAACAGTCATGGGATTCTCCAGTTATTTGGGATTCTCCAGGGCTCACCATATACAAGTACTAACCAAGGCTGACCCTACTTAGCTACTGAGATTTGCCAAGGTCAATTAGGTGATGCTGCCTGCTGAGCCTATTATACCAGCCAGAAAATGGAAACACAACATTCAACAGCTACCTGCTATAATCTAAAAAAATAGCCCCACTAATGCCTGCAGGTTTCAAAAGCAGACATAAATGGAGCTATTCACCAAGACTCCATTATACTCTTTCACAGGTAATGTGACTGATTCTTTTTATAAAATTTTCACTCGAGTTAGCAGCCGCTGTATGTTCAAAGGCAACTGGGAAATATTACAAGTCTCAAACTTTACTCATTGTTATTCTGGAAAAGGCAGGTTCTTTTTTTTTATGCAACTTTTCTTACAACAATGTGCACTAAGGAAGCTGCCTCAGTAGAGAGCTGTAAGATATACAGAGGTAGCAAGCTACAGATAATTTGTTCTACAAATTTGTGAGTGGGTCCCCATCCCCATAAGATGCTTCAGATTTAATAATGCATGCTATGAACAGATGGCCAGAATATCAATCACCTGATCTGTTGTTTCATTAGAATGAACACTGGACTTTGAATGCGTAGCACAAGAGCAAAACAAAACCCATATGAGATATATCAGTCATCACATACACAAGAAGCTAACCTTGTTTGGACCTGTTTTGCTCACAGCCATATGTTTCTTCCCATCGTTCTGTTACAGGATGACATCAATCAAAAGGTGACAATTGATTTTCTGCAAGGTAGATCCAATGCAGTCATTTGCCTCCAGTAACAGAGTAGAGTCTCTTTGAGTTCACAACCAGAACATGGAAAGATTGGACACTATCTGGCTTCTGTTCCTAGTCCTCAGCATACTTTCATACGGAGAATCTCTCTAGCAAGGGAGTTCCCAGGTTAGGATAGGAAAGTTCTAAGTTCAATTCTCTTATCTCCAGATAGATTTTGGAAAATCTCTTGCTTGAAACACCAATGTGAAAAATCCTAGGAGCAAGCAAATTACAGTTTCCATCCGTAGAATGGTCTCATTCGAGACAACGATGAAACCGCATACAGACGGGAGGTTGAACAACTAGCCTCGTGGTGCGACCGGAACAATCTGGAACTGAACACACTCAAAACCGTAGAAATGGTGGTAGACTTTAGGATAAACCCTCCCATTCTACCACCTCTTACAATACTAGACAACACAGTATCAACAGTAGAGACCTTCAAATTTCTAGGTTCTATCATATCTCAAG
>QLTV01004117.1:37855-53700 GCA_003457575.1 Thermophis baileyi | reverse complement strand
CTATGTGGATCAAACACACGTGCACACAAGCAGAGGAGTGGAACAGAAAGGATGGAAGAGGGAGAAGGGGGTGGGGGGAACGGGAAGGAAGGAAGAGGGAGAAGGAGGTGGGATTGCTATATATGTGGATCAAACACAGGTGCACAAGCAGAGTGGAGTGGAACAGAAAGGAAGGAACGAGGGAGAATGGGGTGGGATTCTTGCTCCTCTGATTGGCTGGCAGCAAAGTGTCCCGTGCGCCGAAAAAGCCGGGGGTGAACGGGCTTTTGGGCCCGTTCAGAGAAAGGGCTGGGACGAAGGGGCTGGGACGGGAGGGGCTGGGATGGAAGGGCTGGGCCGAAGAGCTAGGGCCATTTCAGCCAAGGAGAAAAGTCAGCGACGGGATGTTTGGAGGCGGAACCCTGGGGGCCAACCAGGGGCGGCAAAGTGGACGAGGAGAACAGTCCCATTCCGAATAAACCAGGATGTGGCTGATTATCGCCTGGTAATTAGCCCCTGACAAACAACCACAGCTGTGGGAAGAAGGGGACCATGCAAATCGGACCAGCTGTGGCATGGCAGCCCGGCTCCCATTGAATCCCTTTTGTTAAGAGCTAACAAGCTGGGGTGTAATTAATAGGTATAATTAATGTCCAACAAGAAATGCAGTCTCAGATAAATATTAAACAGCTCAGTTTAACCAATTCACACTGTGTGGGGAGGGAGGGAAAGTTGGTAATTGGAAGCAGAGAAAGGAAAGTTTTGCAAAATGTGCTTGAAATGGGCATTGCTGGATAGATTTCATACTCTGAATTAAGCCACACGGAGCTGGGTGGTTTTCTGCCTTGGCAGGCGTATGGGACTGCAGATTTAGTGGTGTAAAATTCCACAGCGGAGGCCTGTTAATGCCTTACAACACTACAGTGAAGAATCTTTCAGTAGCAGCTAGAAACAAACAGATAAAATTGGAGAAATAAAATTGCTAGCTTTGAAGGAGCAGCATTGCTCTTCTGGAGCTTGCTGTGGTGAAAGACATCGGATTTCGTTCTTTCGTAGCCATGGGCAACCTGAGGTCTCGATCCTCTAGCCTCATTTCAAAGCCCCCAGCAAGCCTTCAACTCAGAGTATGATCAAGAGAAATGTGCTCCTTTCCAGAGGTGAAAGGAAGAGGTGGTTATACCTGCTTATATGTGACAAGTGAGGAGCCTAAGACAATGTTGGCGAACCTTTTCGGCACCGAGTGCTGAAACGGGAGCGTGCGCGTGGGGGAGCGCCGGAAACTGGAAGAGTAGGTCTCTGGTGTGCATGCACGTGCCGGGAAGCTGAGCTTCCAGTTTCTGGTGTGCGCATGCGCTCGTCACCTGGTCTTCCGGTTTCTGGCACGCATGCATGCGCGAAGACCAGCTGGCTGGCACGCATGCGTGCATGCGCGTGCCAGAAACCAGAAGCTCAGCTTCCCGGTGTGCGCATGCATGCCAGGGAGCTGCTCTTCCAGTTTCTGGTGCTCCCGCGCACGCGAAGACCAGCTGGCCAGTGCGCATCTGCGTGCCGGAACCCAGAAGAGCAACGGGCGATGGCTGGCGTGCCCGGCAGGGGTGAAATCCAGCAGGTTCTGACAGGTTCTGGAGAACCGGTAGAGGAAATTTTGAGTAGTTCGGAGAACCGGCAAATACCACCTCTGGCTGGCCCCAGAGTGGAGTGGGAATGGAGATTTTGCAGTATCCTTCCCCTGCCACGCCCACCAAGCCACACCTACCAAGCCACGCCCACAGAACCGTTAGTAAAAAAAATGGATTTCACCACTGGTGCCCAGAGAGATGGCTCTGCGTGCCACTTCCAGCACGCGTGCCATAGGTTCGCCATCACGGGTATAGGGTTTCCTGCCTAAGCAGGGGGTTGGACTTGAAGACCTCCAAGGTCCCTTCCAACTCTTCTCTTCTCATGATGTTGGGCGAGGGATTGATTATAGTTGTCATTAGAAGAGTTGTGGGAACTGATGGGCCTCCAGATAATGCTGAACTTGAAAATTTGGTGCCTATTATTCTAGCCAGGTTGTTTGGGAACTGTAGTTCAGCAATATCTAGAAGGCTTCAAGTTCCTCATACTTCATATAAATGAGGAGATATCAAGAAGGGATGTAGTTTACAAGAAGGAACCCTAATCTTTCAGAAAGATCCCCAGGGGAAAGGCATTGAAGGATTCAGGGTTTGGGGATTGATTACACTAAATATCTGAGAGATGAAATAATATTTAACTTCAATGACCCTTCTTGATCTATGTTATCTCCTGTAGGTGGTGTATGTTGCCTGTTCCTATGCTATGGTATGAATGATCTATAGCAGTGTTGGCAAACCTTTTCGGCACCAAGTGCCGAAACGGGAGCGCACACATGCGCGCGTGAGGCAGCACCGGAAACTGGAAGAGCAGCTCCCCGGCACGCATGCACGCACGTGCTGGGAAGCTGAGCTTCCAGTTTCCGGCATGTGCATGCGGGGCGGTCACCTGGTCTTCCATTTTCTGGCACGCATGCATGCACGAAAACCAGCTGGCCAGCACGCATGTGCGCGCTGGAACCTGGAAGAGCAACGGGCGATGGCTGGCGTGCCCGGAGAGATGGCTCTGCGTGCCACTTCCAGCACGCGTGCCATAGGTTTGCCATCATGGCCCTAAGACCTATTCTTAGATATGCTTTCAAGAAATACTAACATCGTTCACTGGAATTGCCAGAAAAATTCAAAGAAGAAATTCTATGACTATATCCTTGGAAAAATCCTTCCTGATAGCCGATATTTTTCAACATTCTTTCTAACCCTCAAAGTCCTTTTGTTAGAATAAAATATAAAGAGTAGAAAGAGAGATTAGATCATGTATAAATATATACTTTATATTTTATATATATTGTAAAAAGGTAAAGAAGTCCCTGTGGATTTTTACTCCGCTAGTTGTGTCCAACTCTACGGTGCTCATCTCCATTTCAAGACCATTGAGCCAGCGCTGTCCAAAAAAATTTCTGCAGTCATGTGGCCAGCATGATATCACAGAGCACTGTTACCTTCCCACTGAAGTGGTACCTACCCGTGTTTCCTAGGGCTTCTTTTCAGGGAGTGTCTTGTTTTTTTCCATGTACGGGAGGCCCACTTCTGCTTGCTTGTGGCGGGGCAGGAGGCTGCGCGGCGTGCCAGTGCTGCTGCCGTGAGCCAGGGGGGTTTGTGGAGCTGCCCCATGCACCCCGCACCGGCTTACCTCAGGCCCCCACAGCTAGGCCATCCACACCGTGACACCTGCCTCGCGGCGGCAGCAGCAGCAGCAGCCATGTGCAGCAGGACACTGCGTGGCCGCCAGCCCACTTCTACTGCTTGCTCGTGGCCGCAACGGAGCAGGAGGCCAAGCGACACACCGGTGCCATGGCCACGAGGTGGAGCTGCCCCACGTGCCCCGCATGGGCTTACCTCAGGGCCCCCACAGCCAGACCATCCATGGCCCGACACCTGCCTTGCCTCGTGGCCGTGGCACCAACACACCACTCCGTTGCAGCTGCAAGCAAGCAGAAGAAGAAGTCTGCCGACAACCACGTGGGCTCCTGCTGCACATGGCTGCTGGTGCTGCCACCATGAGGCAGGTGTTGGTGCGTGGATGGCCTGGCTGTGGGGGCCCTGAGGTAAGCCCGTGCAGGGCACATGGGGCTGCTCCATCACCACCCCGCCTCGCTTCGTGACCGTGGCACCGCAAACATCCAGACGGAATGGGCGGCCGGCCGGCTGCACAGGCTCTTAAGTAGGGCTTATTTTGGGGGTAGGGCTAATATTACACGCACTCGTAAAAAAACATGCTAGGTCTTATTTTTGGGATAGGTCTTATTTTTGGGGAAACTATTTACTGTATCTACTTGCATCTGCATAGTTTCAAACTGCTAGGTTGGCAGAAGCTGGAGCAAGGATGAGAGCTCACCCTGTCACGTGGCGCTCGGGTCTTGAATCTGGGCTGCCGGCTTTCCAGCCGACAAGCCCAATCTCTTAGCCACTGCGCCATGTATACAGTATGTATATGTATATGTATATGTATATGTATATGTATATGTATATGTATATGTATATGTATATGTATATGTATATGTATATGTATATGTATATGTATATGTATGTAGTGTGCGTGTGTACAAACAGACATATATTACAATTAAGATTAATAAAACTTTAAAAAAATCATCAGTCCAGCAATGAACAGTCCTCCCAACCATCCATCTACCAGCCAAGCCAGCTCTAGATTTACCCGTCCCCTGACATAGCAGGAATCTCTTGATATCTAGAAATCCTAATTTTTTGATATGATTTTTATTGTAATCAGGGCTAGCCAAACATCATGTATTTCACTCAGCCAAAACACAGAAGCCTCCAATCCTCTCTGATAGGATTAGTATCTTCTTTCCTGAGTGTGTTTCCATTTCTAAGGATGGGCTGACAATGCCTGTTTCATTTGTCTACTCTCCACAGTTCCAGAGACCCCAGCACCATTATCCTCCTTTGAGATTTGGCACAGTTCCTAATGGTAGCACTGAAAAAAACATTCGGAACAACTATAGAGAAATGCATGAATATATGGGGAAGTACAACCAGCGCAGTGTGGAAGATGCACTTCAAAATCTGCAGACAGGGTAAGTAAAGAGGGAATGGCAGAAAAGACGGGTATAACATTGGGAGAATGGGGGTAGGGAAGACAAGATTGTTGTTGTTCCCCCCATGTCTTCATTTAGCCACCCCGATTTTAATACTGTCTCCTGTGATCTAGAGTATATGGTCTGTGGTCACTCACATTCCAGCTGGTGTTGTCAGGTACAAAGAATCAGGACCACACATTAAGTTCCAGTTAAGATGATTTATTGATCATGCCTATTCATAAGAATCTAGTCAACTGATAGCACTAAATTGCCACTAGATAAGACTTAATGGAATTTAAGAGGGGCTGGACTTAGACCTTTGTAGGAACTTCCAGGCTAATTACTTGCTTGACTGCTCTTCTCCTACAGGTGTAACATCTGAAGATCTTACCAGCAAACACAGCTCTCTACTGGCTGGCTGCGCTTGGAGTGCAGTCATACACCCTGAAAAAGGGGTCGTGTTTCCCCCTGCCTTTGCAACTCACAGCTGCAAAGGGATATTAATTGCTGTGGCGATTACAGTGTGACATTTGATTGAGCAAGTGTCATGGGTGGTTGTTGGATGTGGCTGGTGACATGGCTGACTCTCACACCCATATTATTTTGTGACCTTGTAACACAAGTTTGTTCATTAGTTTTTATTAAATAAATCTTAGTCAAGTTAATAACGTGAGTTTTGGTCAATTAATCAGTTGAAAGACTCATGAGAAAAAGGAGCTCTAAAGGCAAAAAAAAATATTTTATTTTCACAGCATGCACAATTGGGATAGAGAAAACAGCTTCTTAGATGTGTTCCTCCCATGTGAGAGGACTGTCTCTTCCAGGACTTGTATTACTTAAAAACTAAAAATGTTAAAATCTGCTGGTTTATTTATTTATTAGATTTTTGTCTTGGCTTTATTGCTTTATAAGTAAGTCAAGGTGGTGAACATATATAGTACCCCTTCCTCCTCCAATTTTCCCCACAACAATAAATCTGTGAGGTGAGTTGGGCTGAGAGAGAGTGACTGCCTCAGTCACCCAGCCAGCTTTCATGCCTAAGGCAGGACTAGAACTCACAGTCTCCTGTTGATTGGCCTGAAATCACCCAGCCAACTTTCATGCCTAAAGCGGGACTAGAATTTATAATCTCCTAGTTTCTAGCCCAGCACCTTAACCACTATACTAGACTGCCTCTTAGCATTTTTATCAATGGTAAATGTTTGCTTTGGGACAATCAAAATATTCTGAATCCTTTCAGTTCAACCAACTAAATGTCTCCGTAAATCTTCTGAATACAGTACATACCTAGGAGTAAGTCTGTATTTATGTTTAAAGAAATAAATAAATCTGGGTGTAACTTTCTTGCATCTTGCCATGAATACATGTTAGTCCAACTGTGCCTACTACTAAACAGGCTTCCTACTCTTCGTCACAACAGCACTTTCTGTGAATTCTGACTGATTTCTAATTGGAAAGAAACTAAATAGAACGAGCCCCACCCCATGTGGTACCCATTGCTAAAGGAATTATGCAGCATTATGCTTTTAGTAAAACTGCTATGGGGGGTTTATATCTGAATTTTTTGTTTTTGAACGTTTTGCTACTTATATATTATTTTCCATAATACAGGAGGGATTATAGCTCAGCCTCCTTTGAGCAGACATATGGGTAGTGTCTTCATTGCTATTGGAACAGCTGTCAAGCCTGCTATCAATTTAAAAAGCCAACTGGCTGGGTTATTATAAATATATGATTTACTATTTAATCCTATATACCAGGGGTGTCAAACTCACGGCATCACGGCATCGTCACGTGACGTATCAGGACTTTTTTCCCATTCGCTAAACCGGCCGTGGCCAGCATGTGATGCATCTGGCCCACGGGCCAGGAGTTTGACAGCCCTGCTATATACCAAGATCACATTCATATATGCTGCTAATTAAGACAAATTAACAACTACCCCATGATTCTGCAGAAAATTATGAACACACACACACATACATTAGTCTCACTAGTTTAGTTAAAAGTGAATTTTATCCTGAAGGGAATTTGTTATATTTTATTATTTGTATTGCTTTTTAAATTCCTGCAGACTTCTTTTGATTTTGTTTGCAGTCCAGTAGCATTTCTACCCCATCCCAACTTCAAATCCAGAGCTGGTTCCAGGCATCATAATGTTGCTGTGATGTGCAAAAATATTGTAGAACAGTGTTTCCCAACCTTAGCCATTTTAAGATGTGTAGACTTCAACTCCCCAAATACCCCACTCTTCTCATTTCTGGTTGGGGTATTCTGGCAGTTGAAGTGCACACATCTTAAAATGGCTAAGGATGGTCTCTTTAGAAGGAAGCAGAACTGTAGACATCTCCCCTGCCTGGTCCTATAGAAAGGTCACTGTAATAAGAACATCAGGTTATTATGATGCGTATAAGGAACTAGAAGTGGCAATATTGTACAACTAAACTAAGAGGAGATAGATGAAAAGATGGCGGGGTATATATACATCAGTGAATCGATCAAATTGAGGGAGCAATGAAGAATAAGGTGGAGGACAGGATTTATTCTAACAATAACTTTTTTTTTACTGTTTTAGGGATATTAATCAGTCATAAAGAGCCAGTTTAGTGGTTAAGGCACCAGGCTAGAAAGTGGGAGACCTTTGTTCTGACCCAGCTCCCCAAACACGACAAACCCTCTGAAGTTAACTCAAAAGATTCCTTTATTAGGAGTGCCGGCAGCCCTGGCAAAAAGTTTCTCTCAACGCAGGCTAACAAGTCCAGCCGGCCGGAAGATGAATAGTTGTCTGCCACATCTATTCATCTCTGCCCCCTGCCTTTTATCCCCAGAGCTAGGAGCTTCGTTAGCAGCGGTGGCTCTTCCTTTCCAAGGATCGGCCCATGGATTTCCACTGCTCTCCTCTTCTCTGCCTTCTGCGCATCCGTGCGTCAGGCACTGGACCCAGCTGTTCCTCCTCTTCCTCATTAGTCACCTCCAGATCTGGAGGCTGTTGACTCTCCATCTTAGGGCTGACGGACGGCCCAGGCTCCGCCTCTGTCTCTCTCTCTGCCAGCTCCATTCCATCTTCCCCCTCGGAGCTCTCAGGTTGCCTTGATGCTGACCCTGACTCCCACGCCGCCTCCTCCTCTGATTTGGCTGCTGGAGAGGCCGGCGGCCAACAGACCACAACACCTTGAGTTCTAGTTCTGCCTTAAACATGAAAGCCAGCTAGGTGACTTTGGGCCAGTCACTCACTCTCAGCTGAACCCACCTAATACCATTGTTGTTACCGGGAAAATAGGAGGAGGAAAGTGTGTTGGATATGTTTGCCACCTTGAATTATTTGTAAAAATAATAAAGACGGAATACAAATAAATACATAAAAAAATAAAGGTGGGATACAAATAAATAAATAAAATAATATTTCTGTATGCTGTTTATTGATATAGATTGAGAATTAAGATAGACTAAGCTAGGCTGCCAGACCAGTCCTGCAGATTATTTGTTAGCTTCTTCTTCTGGCCATCTATAGACATGGTTTCCTCCCAGTTAGCTAATCCAAACTAGCCACATTTTGCCTCTCAGGAGAACAACTCTCCATCTTTCTATGCATCTATCAAACCAACTTACTTTTAAGCTGTGTGGGTTAGACTCCAAGAAAACTGTATTCTTTCAAGATTCAAAAACACATGTGGGGTTCCTGGTGCTCTCTGAGCCTGGTTGTTTTCTTGCAGACGCTTCATTACCCAACTAGGTAACATTATCAGTGCTAGGTGCATCATCAGAGCTAGCACTGATGATGTTACCTAGATGGGTAATGAAACGTCTGCAAGGAAATAACCAAGCTCTGAGAGCATCAAGGGGAGCACAGTTCAACCCTGAGCTACAAATATTATCTTCTATAGAAAAACAGGTGTCCAGTTTATTTGGAACAAATACTTAGATTGGTTTCAAAAGAGAGAAATCGAATGTGCAGTTCCTTACAGCCCACCTTCCCTGAGGTGCACCTTGTCTATGTTCTCCTCAACTCATCTCAGCCTGCCTTTTTTTCCTGTCTGCAGGAAGCTGGACGCCTTCATTTATGATGCAGCTGTCCTCAACTACATGGCCCGCAAGGAAGAAGGTTGCAAACTTGTCACCATTGGAAGTGGGAAGGTCTTTGCCACGACAGGCTATGGCATTGCCCTGCAAAAAGGATCCAAATGGAAACGGCCCATTGACCTGGCCCTGCTTCAGTTTCTCAGCGACGGTAAGACTTCACGGATCAGGCCCAGGTTCTAAGGAGGGACACCGGAATTGAAGTGGAATGTCTGGGTTAGAAGCAAATGATGAATTGGGAGGCGGAAAGAAGTGCTGGAATGGACTTTTTGAAATATACCAGTGTTTAAAAGGAAGAGTATTATTATGCATTATGCTAAGTGCATACTCTCAAGTTAGTGTCACTGGAAAAAATGTATTTTTTTAACTACCGTATATATAGCCCCACTGGACTGTGAAGAGGTCTAGAATAAAAGTACCAAATGTGATTCAGAGTACCTGTAAATTTGCATGTAGCATGTCAGGAGCACATTAAAGCAAGGTAGGCTCCTTCTTAAGATTGGCAAATGCAGGAAAAGGCACAACAACTTTAAGGTGTTCCTGAGAGATGCTATAAATGGGCCCCTGCATGCTCTAAATCATATGTTGCCCTTTGGAGCCAAATCTCCATGCAGCCATTACCCAAACTGTATAGCCTAAATTGGTAACAGCTTCCACTGTGGGGCATCTGGTATCTATTTCTAAGACATATATTTAAAATAATTCCTAAAATTTTAAGTTCAAGGCTTATGCATGGCCCACATTCTCTTCTCAGATTGACAAACAAGAATCTGCTTCATCTGTCTGCCATCAAATTGGATTAAGCAGCATCATTGTGATAAGAAAATATTTCTTGTCCTTAGCTAGAAATGGGCTGTAATGCTATTTTTCAGTGTACAAATTCTTTTTTAAATACTTTTTAAAAAGGAGACAGAAAATAAAATGAAAAGAGATATTAAAAATGGCTTCCAATTTTCCTCTCAGCAGTAATACATACAATTCTGATCAAATCTCTCTCTCCAAGATTTCATGATAATCATTATTTTTAATCATCAAAACCATAAGTCACAAAACCATTTTCTTTTTTACGCAAAAAAATCCATAATGGGTTTCCAGTGGTTGATGAATGTCAATAATGACCTTTCTCTAATCAAAGAAGCCAATTTGGCCATCTCAGCAAATTCTGTCAATTTCAACTGATATTCATGGTGGGTAATGCCGAAACTTTCCACTTTGTACATATGATAATTGCCATAGTAATCATATATTGAAATAATCTTCCATGGCTCTTTTTAAACCCTTATCAGTCTCATAAGAAAAGGTTCTGGCTTCAATTGAATGTCTAAAATCCTCTGTATATACTGAAATCCATTTTTATTTTTAGTTTTTTTTACACATCTCCCAAGCATGATAAAATGTGCCTTCAAGTTGTTCACATTTCCATATATTTGAAATGCCTTTATACCTTCTAGATAATTTCTCTGGTGTCATCTACCCATAATACATCATTTTTATAAAAAATATCCTTAAGATCATAATAATGTACATTTCAACCTTTTTGGCCATATATTGATAGATTGATCCATCTGTATATTAGCCCACTTTAACATACCTTCTTTAACCTGCTTTTCTTCCATTTCAAATTTCAAGAAAAGTTTATATATTTTAACAATTACATGTTCATCATCAGTACACAATTGCACTTCAAATTCTGTCTTCCTTTTCTTTATACCATAAGTCTTTCTATCTGTTTTAAATCTTTCTGATAACTGTAAAAGGGAAAACCACTGACAACAATATCCTACTCCCGTGGTGGCAGAGGGCACCTCTCTCTTTGCCCTCTCTGTGGGCACGCGCGCCGTCACCTCAGCCCAGCTCCATCGCATTTCTCTGTTGCGTTTCCTGCCGTCGTTTGCAGGGAAACAAAAGTTTGTGAGACTAAAAAAACAATTCACTCAATCAATTCCAACTTCTCGTGAAAGAAAAAGATCTCACGAAGTTGGAATTGATTGAGTGAACTTTTTCACTCGCGCACTTCACAATGGGGGAGACGGGGTCCCCTCCTTCTAAAGCCCATTACGACACGGAGCCACAATGTGATCCTGCGTTGGCTCGGCTCAGCAAAAAAAAGCAACTGACATCCGGTCAGTTGCTTTTCCTGCAGAGCTGCCTGTGTTGGGATGCCCCGCCGCCCCGCCTCCCCGCCAGCCAGCTGAGCTTCGGTGTGCTGCTCCTGGGCTTGTCGGCCTCCAGACATCAGATTCCCACCACCCAGCACCAATTCAGGGGTTCCTTTCCCCCACCCCGGGGGGGGGAGAGAGAGAGAGAGAGACAGAGAGAGACAGAGAGAGAGAGAGAAACAGAGGGAGGCAGAGAGAGGAGGGGGAGGGAGAGGGAGGGAGGGAAAGAGAAAGAGAGAGGGGCAGAGAGAGAGAGAAAGAGAGAGAGGGAGTGAGGGAAAGAGAGGGAATGGAATGGAATGGAATAGAATGGAATGGAATGGAATGGAATGGAATGGAATGGAATGGAAAGAGGGGGTGAGGGAAAGAGAGAAACAGAGAGAGAGGGAGGGAAAGAGAGAGGGAGGGAAAGAGAGAGAAATTGGCAGAGAGGGTGGAGGGAAAGAGAGAGGGAGGGAGGGAAAGAGAGAGAAAGAGAGGCAGAGAGAGAGAGAAAGAGAGAGGGAGGGAAAGAGAGGGAGGGAAAGAGAGAAACTGAGGCAGAGAGGGGGAAGAGAGAGGGAGGGAAAGAGAGAGAAACAGAGAGACGGAGAGAGGGAGGGAAAGGGAGGGAAACAGAGGGAGGGAGGGAAAAAGAGGAACAGAGGCAGAGAGGGGGGAGGGAAAGAGAGAGAGGGAGGGAAAGAGAGAAACAGAGTCAGAGAGGGATGGAAAGAGAGAGAAACAGAGAGAGACAGAGAGGGGGGAAGAGAGAGAGAAAGATAGAGAGGGAGGGAAAGAGAGAGAAACAGAGGCAGAGAGAGAGAGGGAGGGAAAGACGGAGGGAAACAGAGAGGGGGGAAACAGAGAGAGAAACAGAGGCAGAGAGAGGGAGGGAAACAGAAAGAGGGAGGGAAAGACAAAGATGGGGGAGGGAAAGAGAGGGAGGGAAAGAGAGAGAAACAGAGGCAGAGAGAGGGAGGGAGAGAGGGAGGGAGGGAAAGAGAGAAACAGAGGCAGAGAGGGAGGGAGGGAAAAAGAGAGAGAAAGAGAGAGATAGAGGGAGGGAGGGAAAGAGAAACAGAGAGAGGCAGAGAGAGGGAGGGAAAGAGAGATAGAGAAAGAGGGACGGAAACAGAGAGAGAGGGAGGGAAAGAGAGAAACAGGCAGAGAGAGAGAAACAGAGAGAGAGAAACAGAGGGAGGGAGGAAAAGAGAGAGGGAGGGAAAGAGAAATGATATTACAAAAGTTTTTCTTTTTTATTGTTGCTAAATGTAATATTTCAAAAGCAGGAAAAAAAATGAAGGGGCATAAAAGTGCATTTATCACGTTTTTCTTAGAACAATTAGCTGAACTTTGCCTTATCATTATTTTAGGTAATAAAACCTCAGTATTCAGGTTAAATTGCCGTGTTGGCACTTTGTGATAAATAAGTGGGTTTTGGGTTGCAGTTTGGGCACTTGGCCTCTAAAAGGTTCGCCATCACTGTCCTACTCCATTAGTTGCTCTCTTGATTTAATGTTAAAGTCCCCTTGCTGACTCTTCAATAATTTCTAGTATGTTAACTATTTGTCTTTGCTTGTTGTTTCTCTTATGTAAAATGTTTCTTGTACTGAGATCCATAGAGATTTTTGGGGCACAGCCTTGGTTTATATCTATTCCATATTCTCAGTAGGGCGTTTCAAATGAAATTATTTTTAAAATCCACATTAACTTTATTGTAGCATAAATATACATGCCATCCATGCCTTAGGTCATGTGCTTCTAACTCTAAAAGTCTTTTGTTTCTCAGCAACACCCATTCTTTCATCCCCCCCCCCAAAAAAAGCTCCAAAATACAATTTCAAAACTGGGAAACCCAATCCTCCTCTTTCCTTTGCATCTTGTTAGCACTCTATATTTAAATTGTGTTTTTCCCCTTGCATACAAATTTAGATATATATTTTTGCCATCTCCTGAATGGTATATCAGTTGTCAAAACAGGTATTGTCTGAAACAAAAACATTCTAGGCAAAACATTGATTTTGCTCATAAAATTCTCCCCAACAGTGACAATTTTGATTTATCCCATTTTAAGATGTCCTTAATTTCATTCCATGTCTGAACATAATTTATTTTGAAATAACATACAGTCACAGTAATATCCCAAGTATTTTACTTTTTCTCAATATTAAAACTGGTTTTCTCCATCAGTTCTACTTGATCTTCTGTTTTCATATTTTTTGTTAACATCTTCTGTTTTCCATGCATTGATTCTAAACTTTAGTTAGCACTGATTAATTTCCTTTTAACACACACTAACTATTCATTTACATTTGCAACCAAGACAAACTTGAACAATGGGCCCTATCCATCAAAATGAATTTTAATGTGGAAAAAAGCAAAGTTTTACATTTAGGCAGGAAAAACCAAAGGTATAAGTACAGATTAGGCGAGACCTGGCTCAAAAACAGTAACTGTGAGAGGGACCTTGGAGTACTAGTGGATGATCACTATTGCTATTGCTATCACTTGAATATGAGCCAGCAGAGTGCAGCAGCAGCCAAAAAAGCTAATACAATCCTGGGTTGTATAAACAGAGGCATAGAATCAAAGTAATGTGAAGTATTAGTACCGCTTTATAAAGCCTTAGTAAGACCACACCTGGAATACTGCAACCAATTTTGGTCACCATACTACAAAAAAGATGTTGAGACCTTGGAAAAAGTTCAGAGAAGAGCAACTAAGATGATCAAAGGCCTGGCGACTAAAACATATGAAGAACGGCTGCAGGATTTGGGTTTGGCTAGTCTAAAGAAAAGAAGAATTAGGGGCGACATGATAGCAGTATTCCAGTATTTGAGGGGCTGCCACAAAGAAGAGGGGGTCAAACTTTTTTCCAAAGCACCAGAAGGCAATAAAAGAAGCAATGGATGGAAACTAATCAAAGAGAGAAGCTACCTGGAATTAAGGAGAAACTTGCTAACAGTGAGGACAATTAACCAGTGGAACAGCTTGCCTTCAGAAATCGTGGGCGCTCCATCATTGGAGGTTTTTAAGAAGAGACTAGACAGCCACTTATCTGAAATAGTATAGGTTCTCCTGCTTGAGCAGTGGGCTGGACTAGAAGACCTCCAAGGTCCCTTCCAGATTCTATTCTATTCTATTCTATTCTATTCTATTCTATTCTATTCTATTCTATTCTACTCTACTCTACTCTACTCTACTCTACTCTACTCTACTCTATTCTGCAAGATTGCCATATATAAGATTGCCAAATATAAGATTGCATTTTTCTTCTGTACAGAGAAGTCCATGTTTAGTTTCTTTCAGATTAAATACAACTGGTAATATCAATTTGATTTACAAGTAGAGCGTAATAGAAGCAAATGGATATTCCTGTAGCAAGCAGCAAATGCAACAATCTTGTACTGAAAATTAAGAGAGAAAGAACAAGGCACTGGGTGCTTCACCTTCAGCTAGCAAAATTCAACTTTATTCCAGTTTAAAAATGCAAACTAGGTTTTTATCATCACTTCTCAAACATTCATGATACTTGCATTTTTTAGTGCTGCAGACTCAAATTCATTATAGCCGATGAAAATCTATTTGTTAAGTCCCTAAATACAGTAATTGTTTATGGAAAGGGGCCCCTTAGTGGCCTCCTCTCTCCTTCTACTCTCAGCATTTGCCTCATTCCCAGATATGCCATCCAATTAGTCCTTGACTTACAACCATTCATTTAGTGACTGTTCAAAGTTACAACGGCACTGAAAAAGTGACTTATGACTGTTTTTCACATTTATGACCATTGCAGCAGCCCCATGGTCACGTGATTAACATTTGGGTGCTTGGCAACTGGCATGTATTAATGATGTTTGCAGTGTCCTGGGGTCATGTGGTCACCTTTTGGGACCTTCTGACAAGCAAAGTCAATGGGGAAGCCAGATTCACTTAACAACTGGGTTACTAACTTATCAACTGCAGTGATTCGCTTCACAACTGTGGCAAGAAAGGTCGTAAAATGGGGCAAAATTCACTTAACAAATATTTCACTTAACAACAGAAATTTTGGGCTCAGTTGTGAAAACTTCCTGTTTGGCGCTATGCCGGTGTGGGCAAGCCGATTAAGCTCTGATCAGCACCCCCGGGTTTTCTCGTTCCTGTGGCCGTGGTAGGCAAGGTTAGCTCTGGTTAAGAGCACCAGTGGAGAGGGGAACATTCGGAGCTCGACAGGGTGAAAGGCAATCTCCTGTCAGAGCAAGAAGAGCCCTCAGATCAGGCGAGAAAGAGATTGGCTGATTTATGGCCGATCCTTAGACGCGGCAGCCAGCTACAAGGAGGACGCTGAAACAACTGTAGCGAAGCGTACCGTTTGAAAAGAAACCAAAAGAAACATTTCCACCAGCAACGTCTTTGAAGGAGACCAAAAGAGCTATTGTAAAAGGGGTCTCTGGACTGGACTAAGAAAAGCGGCGAATCTATGTCGGAAAGGAGAAGGAATGAAGTAAGTGTGGAGACAGGAAAGGAGAAAGTGCGAAGAGGAACTGAGAAAGTTTTTTCTGGATTGTAACGGAGTGGAGGCGAAAGATATCGGAGACGAGGTTTTCAGAAAGTGACGGGTCGGGTGACGAAAGAAAGGAAAAGATTGAGACTGATCTATTGAAAGCTTTGTTGAGTGAGATAGTGCAAAAGCACAGGACAGTGAGAACGACAGTGACAGTGACAGAAAGGAAACGCCATCTTGAGAGCTTGAAGACGTGGAGGAAAGAAGAGAAGAAGAATTGGAAAATTGGAAGACTGTAGAAACTTTAAAATACGGTTGAATACTAAGCTAAATCCTTTTGAACTTTTTTGCATATACTTTATATTCCAGACATTTCTACACTTGACCTATTTATCTTTTTACCCTCTTCTTTTTGAATGATTCAATATTTACCTATTCAATCTCTTCTTTTGAATGATTTAATATATTATCTCTTTATTTAAATAATATTAATATTTTGCTATTCCATTCC
>QLTV01004116.1:130143-144191 GCA_003457575.1 Thermophis baileyi | reverse complement strand
CATCCCTAAGGCAGGACTAGAACTTACCATCGTCTCTCAGTTTCTAAAACTGGTGCCTTAACCACTAGACCAAACTACCTCTCTCACTAGATTGGATAAATTATGGGACAGAGAACAGATCTTGGGGATAAAGAGGAGGGGGGAAAAACAGGAGGAAAATATTCCACTTGGTTCCATCATGGTCCATTCCTGTAGGCCACAATTCCTATAACATGAACCAACAGAAAGATCCTCTTCTCCTTGTTCAAGAGTTCACACATTTTGGGGCTGCAGAGCTCGTGGCTTTGAACAGTATCCTTTGAGTTCCACACCAAAACTATTCCCAGACATGTCGATGGAGATTCTCAGTCATCCAGGTCATGGTTGTCCCAAAGGTGCTTTTTTCAAGAGGCAGCTGGACTTGCTTTGTTTTTCCTTGAATATGTTTCCCTTCTCATCCCAAGAAGCTTCTTTAGAAACTTTGGCATATTCCCAGACATTATTTCAGGGCCGTCGCAAAATATATGCTCGCCATTCAGCTGGAAAGGATATATTTGCAAGGAAAACGTCTCAAGCACTTCACACATCTGTGGGGTTGTTTTTTTTTCTCCTTCACCCCAGAGGTTTAAGTTGTCTTCTACTTGGAGATTCATCCGAAGAAGTAACTCCATGGCCAACCACTCCAATCCCAGGTTGGCGCCGGTTCGCTTAACACTCAACCCCAAGTTTGCCATTTAGCATGGGTGATGGCTGTGATGGATCCTGATTGCAGGCCTCGCTGGAGGATTTCTGGAGTGGAAGTTGCACTTTTTCCAGCTTGCAACCCGAAGAGCTTTGCATTCTGGAGGACCTTAGCTCAGCAGGGAGGTCAGCCTGGGAAACACCTTTTTTTTTTTTTTTTGGAAAGACAGCTTGCTTGCCACAACTCGCTTGTGCTGAAAAATTCACCCTCTGGAAATGTGCTGGATGAGCACACACTCACTTGAACAGCTTGACAAGTGGGCCCCAAAGTTCCATTCAAGCAGAGATGTCCAACCTTGGTAACTTTTAAGACCTGTGGACTTCAACTCCCAGAGTTCCTCAGCCAGACATGCTGGGGAATTCTGGGAGTTGAAGTCCATAAGTCTTAAAGTTGCCAAGGTTGGACACCTCTGCATTAAAATATCTGGTAGGAACTGTGCATGCCCTGTACTTTCAACTCATGGCAATAGGCAAGAATTCCATTGGATATACCACTGGACTTCATTTTCAGATAGGCAAAGAGTCCTCGACTTACAGCCACCCATTTAATGACCATTTGAAGTTACAATGGCACTTTAAAAAAAGCAACTTATGCACTTATATGAGCCGAGGTGGCGCAATGGTTAGAGTGCAGCACTGCAGGCTACTTCAAGCTGAAGTACAGATACTGATTAACAGAGTTGGAAGGGACCTTGTAGGTCATCTAGTCTAACCCCCTGCCCAAGCAGACCCTTCACCATTTCTGACAGATGGCAGTTCGGTGGTTCAAATCTCACCAGGCTCAAGGTTGACTCAGCCTTCCATCCTTCTGAGGTGGGTAAAATGAGGACCCAGATTGTTGGGGGCAATATGCTAACTCTGTAAACCGCTTAGAGAGGGTTGTAAAAGCACTATGAAGCGGTATATAAGTCTAAGTGCTATTGCTATTGCTATTACTTATGACTGTTCCAGCATCCTCAGGGTCATGTGATCAAATTCAGGTGCTTGGCAACTAACCTATATTTATCATAGTTGCACTGTCCCAGGGTCACATGAACCCCCTTTCCCAACTGGCTTCCGCAAAGTCAACGGGGAAAGCCAGATTTGATACAGATACTGATTAACAGAGTTGGAAGGGACCTTGTAGGTCATCTAGTCTAACCCCCTGCCCAAGCAGACCCTTCACCATTTCTGACAGATGGCAGTCCAATCTCTTCATGAAAGCTTCCAGTCATGAAGCTCCCACAACTTCCGAAGGCAACTTCTGTTCCATGGGTTGATTGTTCTCTGTGTCAGAAAATTTCTCCTTATTTCCAGGTTGAATCTCTCCTTGTTCAGTTTCCATCCATTATTCCTTGTCTGGCCTTCAGGTGCCTTGGAAAATAGCTTGACCCCTTCCTCTCTGTGGCAGCCCTTCAAATTGGAAGACTGCTATCCTGTCTCCCCTGGTCCTTCTCTTCACTAGACTAGCCATGCCCAGTTCCTGCAACCGTTCATCGTATGTTTAATCATCTTGGTTGCTCTTCTCTGCACTCTTTCTAGAGTCTCAACATCTTTCTTATAGTGTGGTGACCAATGTTTGTTTGTTTAACAACGGCGTCTTTAACAACAGCGTTATTCACTTATCAAACTGGTTAAGCATAATGAGACTTGGTTCATTGCTCATAAGCCACAAAAAAACTAACCAAAATTAATATTAGCTATGCTGAGTGTGTTTTATTAATGCAGCTGCTTCATCTTTAAATAAGCTGGTTAAGCATAATAAGATTTGGCTCATTGTTCATAAGCCGCAAAAAAGCTAACCAAGTTTAATATTAGCTACACTCAGCGTGTTTCATTTACACAGCTGCTTCATCTTTAACTAAGCTGGTTAAGCATGATGAGACTTGGCTCATTGCTCATAAGCCACAAAAATAACCTAACCAAGATTAATATTAGCTATGCTGAGTGTGTTTTATTAATGCAGCTGCTTCATCTCTAACTAAGCTGGTTAAGCATGATGAGACTTGGCTCATTGCTCATAAGTCACAAAAATAACCTAAACCAAGATTAATTTTAGCTACCCTGAGTGTGTTTCATTAATGCAGCTGCTTCATCTTTAACTAAGCTGGTTAAGCATCATGAGATGTGGCTCACTGCTCATGAAAATAGCCATGTTTCTTTCTCACATTAATGTCAAAAGATGGTGTTTCCTTCAGCCGTTTATCTGAATGACTCTGATGAAGATAAAACACTGCCGAGAGACGAACAATGCTGAAAATACAAGCCGACTAGAAGAACTCCATTTAAAAGCCGACAGTGTGTTAGTCAGCTTAAAGTGGCGCCATCGCAAACGAGAAATAAATATAAGTATATCGTAGCATTGTTGCATATTTGAGTGATCTGATAGCAATTTGGCATTCTGGAGATTGAGCTGCCTTCCCTGCAACCAGCACAGCAATATCAACCTGACAAAGTGATTACGCCGGCATCTGACATTTGATAGAGCCCAAATAAAGTCACTGTAACACAAGTCCTGTCAGAGGATAAATGTGTTCAGCTTTGAAAATAAACATCTCACACTCACTCCTTTCGTATAAAGTGCTTCGGCATTCAGCTGGGAGCAAGGGAGACGTCATTATCCCGTGACAAAGTTCTGTTCCATTCGAAATTATTTATTCAAGGAGCAAATCCATCATTTGTCTGCAACAACTCGAGAACGGAACGGTTTCCGGCAATGGATTCACAGCTTGGGCAAACATTGTTAACTTGGCATCACATTCCCGGGGGGCCGTTCTTTTGTCTTGGGGGGTAAAACTGGGGGGGCCTGGCTTTTTGAACTACGATGCAAATAAATTTCACTGCAGCAAAATAGCAATAGCACTTAGACTTATATACCGCTTCACCGTGCTTTTACAGCCCTCGGGTTTACAGAGTCAGCCTTATTGCCCCCAACAATTTGGGTCCTCATTTTACTGACCTCGGAAGGATGGAAGGCTGAGTCAACCTTGAACCAGTCAAGATTGAACTCCTGGCAGTGGGCAGAGATAGCCTGCAATACTGCATTCTAACCACTGCACCACCAGGAAGGAGAATGAGAAGGGGAATAATAAAAGAATGAATGAATGAAGGAAGGAAGGAAGGAAGGAAGGAAGGAAGGAAGGAAGGAAGGAAGGAAGGAAGGAAGGAAGGAAGATAGCAATAGCACTTAGACCTATATACCGCTTCACAGTGCTTTACAGCCCTCTCTAAGCGGTTTACAGAGTCAGCCTCTTGCCTCCAACAATCTGGGTCCTCATTTTACCCACCTCGGAAGGATGGAAGGCTGAGTCAACCTTGAGACTGGTGAGATTTGAACTGCCAAATTGCAGGCAGCCGGCAGTCAGCAGAAGTAGCCTGCAGTACTGCACTCTAACCACTGCGCCACCGTGGCTCAAACCCTCCATCTTTGGAGCAGACACGACTCCTCGCTCTAGGCACAGGTAGTCCTCAGCATAAAACCATTTGCAGTTGCAACGGTACGGAAAAAAGTGACTTACGACTGGTCCTCGTGCTTACAACCATTGCAACTTCCACCCACAGTCGTGTGATCAAAATTCAAGCACTTGGCAACCGGCATGGATTTACAATGTTTGCAGTGTTGGTTCTGAGTGGAGAAAACCACTTTCCATTTTATCCATCCCACGGAAAGAGGTTGAATGGGATGGCTTTCCAGCTTTTTCTTAAATGTAAGCAATATGCACACTGTGGCACCAAATTTGGTGCCTCCAGGTCATTGGAGGAGTGAGGTCCAAATCTAATATTTAGGCCTTACCCCACCCCACTATAATTTTCTCTCCCCTTTCCTGGTTTCTCTCACATATTGCTAGCTGATACTTTCTTTCTCCAAGGTGATCTTTGAGGTTCTCCACAAAACACCTATATACTGTATCAGTAGAAGAGAATATTTGTAGCTCAGGGTTGAAATGAGGGATCCTTGGTGCTCTCTGAGTTTGGTGGCTCTCTTGCAGGTGTTTCATTACCCAACTAGGTAGCATCATCACTGCTACGGAGGAAGAGGAGCAGGAGAAGGACTGTAAGGTCCTTGGTGCTCTCTGAGCTTGGTTGTTTTCTTATAGATGTTTCATGACCCAACAAGGTCACATCATCAGTGCTAGAAGAGAGAGGGCATTGTGGAGTGGAGGAAAACAGGAGCAGGAGGAGGACTGTGGGGTCCTTGATGCTCTCTGAGCTTGTTGGTTTTCTTGCAGATATTTCAATACCCAACATAATCCATCAGTGCACTGATGATGTTACCTAATTTGGTCATGAAACATCTGCAAGAAAGCCACCAATCTCAGAGAGCACAACCCCCCCCCCACAGTCCTTCCCTCCCTCCCTTCCTCCATACCACTGATGATGCTACTTAGTTGGGCCATGAAATGTCTACAAGAAAGCCACCAGAGAGCACAAAGGACCCCTCATTGCAACCCCGAGCTACAGCCCCATATTATTATATAGTTGTAGATCCGTTGTACCCATTCGCTGCCTCTTCCCCTTGTTCCCTAAAGGATGGGAAGTGAACTACAGAAAAGCAACACTGTTAGGAGGTTCAGGGCAGGGGTGAAATTTAAAATTTTCCCCTACCGGTTCTGTGGGCGTGGCTTGGTGGGCATGGCAGGGGAAGGATACTGCAAAATCTCCATTCCCACCCCACTCCAGGGGAAGGATACTGCAAAATCTACATTCCCACCCCATTCTGGGGCGAGCCAGAGGTGGTATTTGCCGGTTCTCTGAACTACTCAAAATTTCCGCTACCGGTTCTCCGAACTACTCAAAATTTCCGCTACTGGTTCTCCAGAACCTGTCAGAACCTGCTGAATTTCACCCCTGGTTCAGGGGTTCAAAACGGAAACCCTTTGCTCCAGCCCTGGATCTTTGCCACGGCTGAACTTCATTCAAGCAGCATTTCTGCTCATTTCTAGGCCTTCCACACCCTGAGGTTTATTAGCAGTACATTTGGATAAATGCCACCGTAGCGGTGAAGCTGATCCTACCAGCGTTACCTCTTCGCGTGTCCCAGGTGCGTTCTGCAGGATCAGAAACACGGAGTTGAAACCCGATAAGTGATATCATTTCTACACTGTATTTGCCTGTTATCTGCTCAGCTTAACCAACACAGCATGAAACCCACTTTCTAAATCCCATACAAAAGTCAGATTAATCACTCCCACTGGCACTTTAACAGAAGTCTCACCAGGTTTAAGACTTCAGAGTAATTCTTTGTACCCTTCAAACCATGGGAAGGCAAAGAAGAGGGGGAAAAAACCCCCAATTTGCAGCAAAACAAGGAAATCCTTCTCTTCCCTAAACACTTGCAACTAAAAATTAAACAAGCTTCTTATGCAGGTAAGATTAACCCTTTGGAGAATGTAATGCATGGAGGAGAACGAAAAGGGACTTGTTTTTACAAATCCAACTTATTTTCATACGTCCCAGTTCAGCCAGAAATAATGGGAGGATGAAACGGTTTATCAATATCATGGTCCATGCTGGCTGGGGAATTCTGGGAGTTGAAGTCCACAAGTCTTAAAAGTTGCCAAGTTGGGAGAACCCTACTCAAAATGATAAATATGTGCATGTTCCTTTGGATGTCTGTGGAGATTCTCAGTCATGCAGGTCATGGTTTTGTCCCAAAGGCAACCAAGGTTGTCCCAAAGGCCGCAGCATGCCAGAAACTGGGTTGCGCAAACAGGTGAAGCCCCATCCGCAGGATGCAGGCAGCACGCAAAACCACGCCTACTCCGGTCCGTGGAAAAACCTGTCTCCACGGAATCGGTTCCTGGTACCCAAAAGGTTGAGGGTAATTGCTATAGAGCACTGCAGTCCTAAGCAACCACACACAGAGATAGTTTGTTCCCTCGTGCCATCACTCTGCTGAACACCTAATTCCCATGGCACTGTCTCACTTCTCGTCTTTTCTTATCTTTCCTACTCTCTTCTCCTATTGGTTTCTTATGATTTATCAATTGTGGTTTGTAATTTATGATTAACGATTATAACTATGACCTATGACTTGCTGCTTATGGAGGTGGGATTCACTTATCTTCCCTACCGGTTCGCAAATGTGAGCGCTCGCTTCACGCGCATGCGCCACCTCCACACATGCACGCGGCATTCCACGCATGTGCTTTGATCGCACGTGCAGCTTGCATGCATGCATGCAGCATAAAAATGTGCAGAAATAGGATGGCATAGAGCTGGGGCAGGTGGGCGGGCCCACCCGCGATTTCCGCTACCGGTTCAGGCGAACCAGTCCGAACCGGCACCATACCACCTCTGACTGCGAGCTTATGCACCGGAGACAAATTCCTTGCGTGTGTCCAATCACCCTTGGCCAATAAAGGATTCTCTTCTGTTCTAAAATGTCACCAAGCCAGGAGAGGGTTAAGAAAGTAAGAAAGGAAAACTCAGAGTGAAATATGCTTGTCAGATTCGCCCATCTTGATGCCACATTAAGAAATGGGGATGGTGAATCTGTCAAGTTCAATTTTTCTTCTTGTGGTTATGTCACATTTGGTTTGCGGAACTTGTATATCTATTTTTTTTAAAAAAAAAAAAGAAAAAAAATTGCTTGCGCTAAAATGTGTACGCATGTGAGTTTACATTTCCCCTGGGATATTACCGATAGAAGGAGCGCCCCTCCTCCGAGTCAAACCCTTGGATCCATTCTGGATCATTAGTTCAATCCAATTAGAGATGAAATTGATTTGAAAATAAAAAGCCTTCAGGGGCAATGCAATCTGATTGACAATTTGATCTCAAACATCAATCTGGCTTTGGAAACGGTGATTTGACTTGGAGTCAATCAAATTGCCTTTGAATTGATTCTCCATCCCTAAAGCATCGGTACACAATTCTTCTATTTTTTGCAAAAAAAAAAAAAGCTCGTGAAGATTATTCTTCATAAACCTACCTCCAAATTTTGCAGGACAGTCAGTCAACGATAGAGAAATAGGGAGTCAGACAGACAGACAAAGTACACTGCAAAGAGACATGCACACCACTTTGAAACAAATAAGTTTCGGCCCTCAAGGGAAGACTTGAAAATGCAAAATGTCTAGAATTCGTATTCGGATGCACATTTATCCTCAAATTGTGGCTCGTTCCACAAGCAGTCTGAAGAGCAGGAAGCAAATCGTATAAAATGCTATTTCCATTTCAGCTCAGGGCAAAAGTCTGCTGAGAGCACCATAGTAGATCTTCCTTTCTTCTGTGTTGTATAATTTCTCATGGTGTCAGAGCTCCTGTAATCAAAGCTCGCACACATGGTTTCTGCTTCCAAATTCAAGCCAAATGTGCGGTGTTGTCTTCTCCGAGATGGGATGCCCTTCCTAGGTTTCTCTCTCATCTTCATCGCAAAAAGCATCTGGTAATTCTGACCTCCTAACCATGTTAAACCACGTCTTTCATCGTCATCGTGATAAGCATCTGATCTAATTTAGGAAGGCTGACATATTTGCTTTGCAAATCTAAAAGTACAATCCTCCCATTGTTATCTCACTAGATAACTCACAGAGGGTTTCTTCTTCTTTGCCTTACTGTTGTCGCCCGCCAGTGGCCAGCTGAGCTGGTGGCAGACTCAGACAGTGAGGAGGTTGGGGAGGAATATGGGCCAGTCCTGGAGTCTGAGGAAGGCTCTGATGAGTGTTCTGCATCAGAGGCAGAGATGGGGCCAGGGCCGTCCAACAGTTATCAGCTACTTTCGGAGTTGGAGATAAGTGGGGCTGAAGAACAGCTGGAGCCTGTTCCTGATGTGCGCATGCACAGAGCTGTCAGGAGAAGGGAACAATTAAGGAACAGGGGTCGACTCGGGAGTAAAGGCACAAGGGGACGCTGAATGGCCCCTCCCATAGGGAATAAATAGGAGCGAAAGGGGAGTGGTGTTTGCAGGAGACAATTAGTTCGTTAGTGTGAAGCTTTGCTTATCTGAGAGATTCCTTGCCAAGTATTTCCTTGTACAGCGTTGCCTCAAGAAGCTATCAGCCTGGCAACTATCCAAGGACTGATAAGGTCTGTGTTTGCAATTCACCCTTGAAAGACTGTTTGCCAGGACTTTGCTGGATGTGAATACTAGGAATTCACATTAGCCAAATAAAAAGGGGGTTTTTTTCGGGACAAGGAGTCTGTTTCGTGATTTGGTGAAGCCTAGGTCAGAACACTTACCCGTTATGCAGCTGAGGGCTATGCTGGCTCTTATCTGACCATTCCCTAAGCAGCATCTGTTTGCTTGGTCTCCCAAGATCATCCCTACAAACAATTAGAGAAAGATTTTGCCATAACCCCTTCAAAAAGGGAAGGCTGGGGCTTCCTGAAGCATTTTTTGATGGGAGTTTTCATGGCTCAATACCGAAGGGCTATAAAGGCAACTGAACTAGCATCCATACAGCTAAACTCTACAACCAATGTTCTCTTGGGTGAGATGGCCATGTTTTAAATGTCCCAGTTTAGACTTTACAGCCTTTTTTGGGGGTAGGGGAGACCCTTTGCCCCATTATTTAGGCTCAAATTGGCATAACCCATGCTTTGATACAATAATTCATTTTTTTAGGGGTCCTTGTTGCTCTCTGAACTTGGTTGTTTTCTTACAGACGTTTTATTACCCAAACTAGAAATAACAATAGCACTTACACTTATATACAGCTCCATAGGGCTTTACTCTGCTCTCTGGGCAGTTTACAAATGTCAGCATCCAACGATCTGGCTCCTCATTTTACCGATCTCAGAAGGATGGAAGGCTGAGTCAACTTTGAGCTTCATCAATCCGCGGACACAATCCGCTTACAATATTGCATTCTAACCACTGTACCACCCTCCTAACACAATCAGCAATTTCATCACTTACTTACTTAGAAAGATCTGCAAGAAAACAACCAACCTCAGACCTCACAGTCCTCCTGTCCCTTCTAGCACTGATAATGTTACCTAATTGGGTCATGGAACATCTGCAGGAAAGCAACCAAGCTTAGAGAGCACCAAGGACTTCAGAGTCCTCCTCCTCCTCCTCCTCCTCCTCCTCCTCCTCCTCCCCCCCCCCCCCCCCCCCCCCCCCCCCCCCCCATCCCCCTCCGCCGATCACCTTTGGGACTTCTGGTTCAGTGTTTCGGGGAACCTCAGCTGTTCTGTTAGCATAAAGACAGTTATTGTATGAAGCCCTATGACAGTTTTAACACTTTGGACATTATATGCTATATGAAAACAACAACTGTATTTTATCAGGGATGGGGAAAAGCAAAACAAAGTGTATTAGAAGATATTGGAAGAAGTAGGGTTTTTTTTTCCCGCAGACATAATTGCGTAACCATTATGTCCCACCAACATCGACAGAGCAAGCTACTAATACTCCTCCTCCTCCTCCTCCTCTCTCTTCTAGCACTGATGATGTTACCCAGTTGGGTCATGAAACGTCTGCAAGAAAACAACCAAGCTCAGAGAACACCAAGGACCCCTCATTTCAACCCTCAGCTACAAATATTATCTTTTATTGTTGTTTTTTTTAAATCAGGAAAAAAAAGATCTTCCCTTAGACATGCTTGTAGGGTTACGACTTTCAACAAGATATGGCAATGATGATGATGAAGAAGATGTGATAAGACAAAAAAAGCAACTCCTAATCAAAATTGCCTGGCCCCAACCTCCTGTGCCAAGAAAGGATGATCTACATCCCTTTCCCTGACATCTTTTTGTCAGTCTTGCTCGGTCTGAAGACAGACAGAATCTATTTGTATAAATTGCAGCGCTGCTTCTGAAGGATTGCAAAAATATATAGTGCTGAGTTTAAGTCTCGAACCATTAATATAGTTAAAATATGCCATCTGCGTTTTTTTTTCCTCCACAGTGAGTGGCTCCAAAGCTATCATCAATCAAAACTAAATTCACTAAATATACAATTTAAACAGAATAGGAAGAGAAATATGGTTCACTATATCACCTGTCATTGCATCAAATGTCTCTATTTGTCAACAGAGGCAAGAACACAAGGCATTCAAGGTCTCCGACACGCGTGATTCGTATCTGAATTTCTTCTCACTTTAACCTCACCGGCATTATTCTTCCCTAAACTATGGGAGTGTTGGAAACAAATGAGGAAAATTCGCTCAAAAAAAAAAATCATTCCTTCCAGGAGACCGTGAGTTCGAGTCCCACTTTGTGCACAAAGTCCGTAGAGTGACCTTGTGCCAGTCACTTTCTCTCAACCCTAGGAAGAAGCCAATGGCCAACCACCACTTCTGGGGGGGAAAAAACTTTGTCAGGGTTCCAAGTAACACCCCCAACGAAAGAAAACTCCGAGGCTTGAGTTTCCTCAAAGTTCCATTTTATTAGAGATGTCATATTGGCACATCTGGGAAAACCTGAATCTGAAGGCTTCCGGTTTTCCACACCCAAAAGAAAGTTCAAGTCCCTGCCCCCTGCACCCACATGTCCATCACATGGTCCAATCAATGCACCGTCCCAACTGGAGATGCCTCCCAGGCACACCGCTCCAGGTGCAGGGCAGAGTGGCCTTGACACTCAGAGAAAGGAATGTTATTTTGACTATATATCTCCCCAGCTCCATACAATCCCCCCTCCCAGTTTCCCACAGCACTAAATGTGGCAGGCCTGAAGATCTGAGGCCCAAGATGGCTTCCAGGCCTGACACCCTTCCTAAGACAACTACAGGGACTTGTCTAGGCAGTCTTTGAGAGTTGGAGACAACTGAAAGGGAAAAAACAGTGTGCAAATTTATAATGTCTGGTGGTGGCTTATAGAATAACAGAGTTGGAAGGGACCTTGGAGGTCTTCTAGTCCAACCCCCAACTCAGGCAGGAAACCCTCTACCATTTCAGACAAATGGCTGTCCAATCTCTTCTTAAAAACCCCCAGTGTTGGAGCACCTGCAACTTCTGGAGGCAAGCCGTTCCACTGATTAATTGTTCTCACTGTCAGGAAATTTAGTTCTAGATTGCTTCTCGCCTTGGTTAGTTTCCATCCGTTGTTTCTTTTCCTGCTTTCAGGTGCCTTGGAGAACAGGTTGACCCCCCTCTTCTTTGTGGCAGCCGCTCAAATATTGGAACACTGCTAACATATCACCATCAATGAGATGCTCAAGTCAAAGTGGGACTCATAACATGAAGCCAACGAAGAGTAAAGGCAGTGTAGTTTGCCCTCTCTCTGCATTCTGTGGAACTCTCTCACAAATGAAGGCAAATATATGTGTCCTAGGAGAATGTTGGGACGCGGTGGCTCAGTGGCTAAGACCCTGAGCTTGTCGATCAGAAAGGTCGGCAGTTCGGCAGTTCGAATCCCTAGCGCCGCGTAACGGAGTGGCTCCCATTACTTGTCCCAGCTTCTGCCAACCTAGCAGTTCGAAAGCACGTATAAAATGCAAGTAGAAAAATAGGGACCACCTTTGGTGGGAAGGTAACAGCGTTCCGTGCACCTTCGGCGTTGAGTCATGCCGGCCACATGACCACGGAGAGGTCTTCGGACAGCGCTGGCTCTTCGGCTTTGAAACGGAGATGGGCACCGCCCCCTAGAGTCGGGAACGACTAGCACGTATGTGCGAGGGGAACCTTTACCTTTACCTTAGGATAATGTTGCAGGATCTAATCTGGGTCGATCACTGGCACCACAGGTTTAGTCTTCCGAGCTTTTGGATTCATGCTGGAGCCCATCTTCAGGGAACTTCTCCCTAGCTTGGCTGATGATTCCCTGATGATGGGCTCCAGCACGAATCCAAAAGCTTTGAAGACTAACCCTCTGGTCCCAGTGAACAACCCAGATTGGATCCTGTAAAAACTCTCTCTCTCTCTCTCTCTCTCTCTCTCTCTCTCTCTCCTTCCCTCCCCCCTCACTCCCCCTCTCTCTCTCTCACACACACACACACAAAGTGAAGCAAACAATCCCCCAATCAAGGAACTGCCAAACAAGTTAGCAGAAAATGACACCCCACTCAAGGAAACACCAAGACCATTTCCATCAACGCTAACAGGGCAAGCCACTAGAACAGAGCTGGGGAACTTTGATGACTTGTGGACTTCAACTCCCAGAATTCCTGAGTCAGCTCTGCTTTCCTAAACACTCTTTCCTAAACACTCACAACTAAAAATTAAACAGGCTTCTTATGCACTGGTAAGATTAACTCTTTGGAGAACGTAATGCATAGACGAGAATGAAAATGGCCTTGTTTTTACAAATCCAACTGATTTTCATACATTCCAATTCAGCCAGAAATAATGGGAGGATGAAATGGTCTGTCAAACTCAGGGTTCTCCAAACATTCTGGCCCAGGGATTCTGGGAGTTGAAGTCCACAAGTCATAAAGGGGCCCCAGCTCTCCACTAGAATATAAAACGGGAGGAAACCCACTCGCTTCTAGCACTGATGATGTTACCTACTTTGATTATCAGGATTGTATTATGCCACAACTTGTCAGGGTAATGATTTAAGAACTGTCCAGCTGCTACGATGATGTAATGCTGGGAGTGAGTCAGCAAGGTTTTTGGGCTGATATCACTTTAAGAGCCTGTAATAAGAAGAGGCCCTGTTGGGGCGTATCTCTCTCTCCATGTGTGCTTCCGTGCTGTAATTGCTGATCGCTGTTTGTTTGAGGTCTGACTAAAGTACATGTATGTATATATTCTCTGCAGATAAAACCACTATTTAAATACAAACCTCTGTTTACTGTATTTGCTCCTGGGTTGTCTCACATAGTCACACTGTGCGCACTCTGACACAACTACTAGCAATGTAGTTGCCTAGTATGTACGGTAGTAGACATGGTCTATCTTGTGAGGGAGCTGACTGTTTTCTGTTCCAATGGATGCCTTTCAAAAACCAATTCCACCTCCTAACAGCCCCATCCCTGTTCCTTCCACCATCTGGATCCTCTCTGCATCAAGACCTCCACTAGCCTCGCATGTTGGGGAAAAAAGACTTGGCCAGCAGATTTCCGCTTCCTCCGCCTTCCGACAAAGGAGACCGGATTATCTGGGTCCCAGTGGTTAGATTAAAAGAGCCTCATTTAGCAAAGTCAGGGATGGAGCAGCAAAGCCACAGGTTTGTAAAGCAACGCTGAATTTGCCAAGTGGAGGTTCACTGAGGCGTGTTTGGAGGGCGAGAACTTCCAGTTCCCCAAACTGCACCAGATGGTTGAAAAAGAGGAGAGAGAGACAGAGAGATGGGGAGAGACAGAGAGACAGAGAGACGGAGGGAGGGAGGGAGGGAGGGGGGAGAGAGGGAGACAGAGAGAGAGAGAGAGAGAGAGACAGAAAGACAGACAGACAGACAGACAGACAGACAGACAGACAGACATGCAAGCCTAACAGTTCCAATGAATCTCAGGTCAG
>QLTV01004116.1:97460-114377 GCA_003457575.1 Thermophis baileyi | reverse complement strand
AGCGTGTCCCTGAGCGAACCGTCAGTACCTGAATCCAGAACCCACCCCTGATAGAAGTATAGCCAGCTGGACAAACAGGTTTAAAAATAGCTTCTACCCGTGGGCTGTCAGACTCCCAAACACAATATAGCACCACAAACAGATTAATATGATGAATTTTGCTGGTGCCAGTGTAGTGTGTAATATTTATATAATAAGATATAAGATCATACACCAGAGTAATATACATGTTGCACAGAATATGACGTGCATATGGAAACGTATGACTAGTTCCCCCCCCCAACTACTTGTATACGGATTATTCTTTATATTATTCATGTTGTCTTGTATTCTTGTATGGACTGCACCAGTAGAGGCTAAACCAATTTCGTTATATACATGATGTACAATGACAATAAAGGCTTTGTACTTTGAACAGATAGAAACTAATCAAGGAGAGATCCAACCTAGAACTAAGGAGAAATTTCCTGACGGTGACAACAATTAACCAGTGGAACGGCTTCCCTCCAGAACTTCCATCATTGGATGTTTTTAAGAAGAGATAGGACAGCCATTTGTCAAGAATAATATAGGGTCTCCTGCCTGAGCAAGGCAGGACTAGAAGACCTCCAAGGTCCCTTCCAACTCTGTTGTTCTGATATTCTGTTAAGTTCTTCCCATACTTAAAATGGTGTGATTGTATAAAGAAGCTATGGGATGAAAAGTAGGGTACGGTCACAATCAGGGGTGTCTGCAGATATGAGGAAGTAGTCTGGAGTTGCAAAGGGAAGGCTCTTTCCCAGAGGGCAAAGTGACAGTGGAGCTTGGAATGCCTGCTGCTCAGGAAGAGGGCAAGGTCAGATCCTCCCTAGCAGTTCACAGTGTTTATCTATAGTTATGAAGATAATTGCTTTAGTCTGGCAAGATTCTGTCTGTAGGCGAGCAACAATAAAAAAAAAATGACT
Organism: Thermophis baileyi; assembly: GCA_003457575.1. Classification (NCBI taxonomy): domain Eukaryota; kingdom Metazoa; phylum Chordata; class Lepidosauria; order Squamata; family Dipsadidae; genus Thermophis; species Thermophis baileyi. Next base: position 113,433 of record QLTV01004116.1, on the reverse strand, counting down.
CAGAAGTAACTCCACATGTCGTTCTGGGTTCTTTGAGCCTGACAGCAGGGTCTAGTCAAAAAAAATCAAGTCTACAACAGTGTGAGCGAAGTGTGCAAAAATGGTCAAATGTCCAGAAAAAGACATTGTTGGATTGCTGAATAAGCAACTTGATCATCAGCATAAGAATGAACAAAGCTATGCCTGACATATGAGAGGCCAAGGCTGAATGGGAATCCAGAAATTGAGAATCCAGAAACACTCACTCACATTGATGATGTTAGCTAGTAGGGTCATGAAACATCTGCAAGAAAACTGCCAAGTTCAGAGAGCACCAGGATACCACAGTCCTCCTCCTCCTCCTCCTCCTCCTCCTCCTCCTCCTCCTCCTCCTCCTCCTCCTCCTCCTCCTCCTCCTCTCCACACACCCCACTTTCTTCTAGCACTGATGATGTTACCTAGTTTGGTCAGGAAACATCTGCAAGAAAACCACCAAGCATCAAGGAGTCCATAGGTCAATCCTGAATGACAAATATTCTCTCCTATTGGTAAGTCCTGCGACTCATCAAACAGAAGTAAATCAGCAACCCAAGACCAGAAACTGGGATTAACACTGGGATTAGTTACCAGCTTCATTGTGACTTGTTTAATTTTTATTTAACATGTTGTGTGACCCCAGCCATCACTGGCTTGTCCAATAAATCACAGCTAAGCATGGCTTAGCACAACGTGAAACCAGACCATATCTTTTATTGGTTTTCGCTTTACAATTTGAGGGAAGCTTTTCCTGTCCGAATGAAATCTCCACGCAGAGAAAAAGGAAATATCAAAATGACCAAGAAATAAGTAAAACTCAGCTAGAAATATTATCCCACGGTGTTGGCTAACTACCTTAAATGACAGAGAATCCAAGAGGGATGTTAAAGCAGCTCAATCCATTTATTTCCGGGATAGGGGTAAACGCACCACGTCTTCTTTATTAGCCGATATATATGTTATATTAGCACATCATAAATTGATTTAATCTGTGACTCTAATGTATGCCAAATCCATTAATGGAGAGAGTGTGGGAGAAAACACGTGCTGGAATAAATTCTGCCAAAACAGAGTAAGTGAGACAAAAATCACCAAGCTCGACAGATTTTGTAACTAAGGCCGCTATCTAATTTCTTGGAACAGAGATAATACATTATATTCATTATTTTTAGATATTATAAACACCAGCTGTTCTGGTGGGAATAAGTATGTGTACACATACATGCTCAGGAAAAAAAAAAGATATCGTGTTTAGACAACTGTTTTGAAACATCGCTGATAATTCTTAATCATATCTTCAGGGTTGGGAGGAGAAAAATGTATTTACAAGCCTTGCTTTATTGAACATGATTGGATGTAATCCTGGGTGAACGTTATTGATTGTTTTCACTCTAATTTGGTCTTACAGAGACATGACGTAACCAGAACTAATTGGCTTCACTTTAACATTATCCTCTTCCTGCCTTAACCATGTTATCCTAGATTAAACAAGATGTCTATAGGTTGAATCGTGGCCACCGGACCAAATGTTGCTAATCCGAGACATTTCGTTGCTCAAAATTTGGTCCGGTGGCCACGATTCAATGTACAGACACCTTTGTCTTGGATGATTGAGTCTTCGATGACATACTGCAAGCAGGGGTGGGCTTCAAAAATTTTAGCAAGGGGGTTCTCTGCCCAGTTGCTGGGTGGGCGTGGCCATGGTGGGCGTGGCCTAGTCAGCCTCCTGCACCATGGCGGGGGAGGGCGTTTTTGCCCTCCAGAGGCTTTCCTCGAGCTTCCCGGAGGACGAAAATGGCCTCCCCAGGCTCCGGAGGCCCTCTGGAGGCCGGAAACAGGCTCATTTCCGGCCTTCCCAAACTTCCGGGGTTCTCCAAACTGCATAGAATCTTAGCTCAAGGTTCTCCCGAACCCCTGCGAACACCCAGCAGCCCACCCCTGATTCAAAGCCATTTTGGGTAGAAACCCCTGAAAGTTGGTTTGGCAAGAGTTGGTACATTCCAACGACTCTCTGACTCTGCCTAACTAATTTTGCTTTTCCTGATGAAGTTGCTTGGATGAGCAACGAAACGCCTCAGATTAACAAAATCTGGTCCAGTTGCTGTGATTCATCCTAGAGACACCTTTGGCTTGGATGACTGAATCTTCATTCACATATTAAACAAGATAATTTCTGGAGACAGACCTTGTTTATTGGCTTCCTTTGTAAAAGAATCTGAAGCTGTATATAAGGGGAACTACTGACTCCTGGGGGAAAAAATGGAATTGAAAGAGGAAAACATGTAGGCATTGCGAAATACTGTTTTTGGGGAAAATAAATTTGGGGCAGTCATAATTCTCTCTATCTCGTCGTTATCATAATGGTGATCAATCAATTTGTTTGTCAACATTTCCTTGATAGTGCCTGCTACGTGTGCTGGTTTTGCTGGCTGAGAATTCTGGAATAGTAGTCTGTTGTATCCCTTGTTTGGGAAAACTCAAGACGCACCATTAGACAAGACAATGCTCCAGAATTTACGAACATGGATGAATCAGCCTTAACATTCTGCTTAACAAACTAAGTTCATCCTTTTGCTAGATTTACACAACTATTGTTAGCTAGGTTCTGACAGTCCATTAAGGTATAAACTCATTTAATAAACCACAACGGTTGGGACCCCATGTTGGGTTATGCCCTATTGGCATGGGTTTGATTTTGCATCTTCTATTCATCATCATCATCATCATCATCATCATCATCATCATCATCATCATCATCATCATCATCATCATCAAACGACCCCATAATCCCTTGCAGGGTGGAGTCTGGGCAACTGAATGGAGCTAGCAGAGCATTTAATGGCCGGATGCCCTTCCTGTCGCCAATGAGGATTTTTGTTCAGCAGATATATTCTCATTGTGCCCAGAGAGAGAAATATCTGCCTCCTACCTGGGATCGAATTCACAGCCTCCTGATTGTGAGGCGAGAGCTCCACCTATAGCAGGGGTGAAATCCAGCAGGTTCTAACAGGTTCTGGAGAACCAGTAGCGGAAATTTTGAGTAGTTTGGAGAACCGGTAGTGGAAATTTTGAGTATTTGGGAGAACCGGTAAATACCACCTCTGACTGGCCCCGCCCCCATCTATTCTCTGCCCCCTGAGTCCCAGCTGATCAGGAGGAAATGGGTATTNGGATTTTGCAGTATCCTTCCCCTGGAGTGGGGAGGGAATGGGGATTTTGCAGTATCCTTCCCCAGGAGTGGGGAGGGAATGGGGATTTTGCAGTATCCTTCCCCAGGAGTGGGGAGGGAATGGGGATTTTGCAGTATCCTTCCCCAGGAGTGGGGAGGGAATGGGGATTTTGCAGTATCCTTCCCCAGGAGTGGGGTGGGAACGGAGATTTTGCAGTATCCTTCCCCTGCCATGCCCACCAAGCCACGCCCACCAAGCCACGCCCACAGAACTTGCAGTAAAAAAATTTGGATTTCACCACTGACCTCTAGGCCACTTTGATTTTGCATCTTCTATTAACCCATCAATATTTTCAACCTTTCTTTTTTATTGAAATCAGAGCAGTTTTTGTGGTTGGCTGTAGAAAGATAGGCAGAGCCTGGTGGTGGAGTCAAGAGAGCAATCAGCCTAGCATCGTTACGTTCCCATAAGCAATCTAAGTCCAGCCCCTCTTCAATTCTGTTGACTTTTATCTAGCACCAGTTTAATGCTCACCAGTAGTTGACTAGATTCTTGTACAAAGACATGGGCTATAAATCAGATTAATTGAAGTTTAATGTGTGATCCTGGTTCTTTCATGCCTGACATTAACTCACGTATGTGTGGGTTATACCACCCTGTAGGAAAGATGATTTTTTTTACTGTGGCGGCACAATAACATTTCAGAGTTCTAACCTTCAAATTATAGCAGTATTCGCAACTTTCCAAACTCTTCTGATATTAAAAAAATGTACATGAGCAACAAATATGTAGCAGGCCATTCTAAACCACCCTACAGGCATCAGAGGGATGAGTTTGAGAGTATCGCTGCTTGGCAGACCTGATTTATGAATGCTGTTTTGCTAATGGGAATAAAGGCATTATCTCAACTATGGAGGATAAAGCCCATAACACAGTACTGTACAGTTTATACTTTTAAGAATATTTCGCTATCAACTTACCTGGTAAGTTCCTTAAAACCGCATCAACAAGCTAAAATATTTTGGATTTTATTTTATTTTTTTTAATGATCTTATTTTCCAATTATACATATCTGGTTATTCCTTTGCCGTGTGGGCAGCAAATTGCTTTCACACTTTAAATAGATGCTTCTATCTTCTCAGGTTCAAAGTAACACTGCTTTTTTTTAATAAAAAAAAATGTTTTTCAGGGCACCTTGCAAATTTCTTTCTAAAAAAAGCACCATAAACATAGACAGCGCAAACTGCACAACCACAAAAATCTGAATGATCAAAAGGTCCATGGCAACATAAGACTTAACAACATTCATAAGGCCAAAGGACAGAATAAACACATCTGACACTGAAAACAATGAAACAATAGTAATGGGACCCCGCAGTGGTGAAATCCAATTTTTTTTACTACCAGTTCTGTGGGCGTGACTTGGTAGGCGTGGTGTGGCTTAGTGTGCGTGGCTTGGTATGCGTGGCTTGGTGTGCGTGGCTTGGTGTGCGTGGCAGGGGAAGGATACTGCAAAATCTCCATTTCCACCCCACTCCAGGGGAAGGATACTACAAAATCTCCATTCCAACCCCACTCTGGGACCAGCCAGAGGTGATATTTGCCGGTTCTCCGAACTACTCAAAATTTCCGCTACTGGTTCTCCAGAACCTGTCAGAACCTGCTGTATTTCACCCCTGGGACCCCGTGCTCTGAAGATACTCTGAAGACCCTGTGCCAGAAGACACCTTGAGCAGAGTCTCCAAAAATGACTTTAGGGTATGGATAGAAAGAGGCACAAGATAGACCTGTGCTTCTCAACCTTGGCAACTTGAAGATATGTGGACTTCAACTGAGACTTCAACTCCCAGAACCCCCATGCTGGCTGGGGAATTCTTGGCGTTGAAGTCCACACATCCAAACCTTGAGATAGATACCTAGAGTTGGAAGAAATCATCTCCTCTAAACTCCTGCTTGGGGCAGGATCTACTGGTTCATCTCTGATAGAAGACCATCCAATCTTTGAAGCCCTCAAGAAAGGAGAAGCCATCTCATTCAATGACATCCACTTCTATTAGCTAATGTTCTGACCTAGGCTTCCTGATAAATCATAAATCACAAACGTAGTCCCAAAAAAACTCTTTTTATTTCAACGGCAAGGCCAAACGGAGCCCAGAGTCAAAACGGAGATGCTGAGTTACACCGAACAAAAATGACCCAAGTTTCTTCCTGCAACGCTCACATCCGTTTGCTCCTCTTATATGTCCTATGGGAGGGGCCAATCATCTCCAATCCTTACTCCCGAGTAGCCCGTTTCTTCCTTATCTGTTCTTGCCTTCTGGCATCTCTGTGCATGCGCACATTGTGAACAGGCTCCCCCTGTTCCTCTGCCTCACTCATGTCAGCCTCTGGAGGCTCTGGAGTCAGCACAGACCTCCCAGATGGCCCGGGCTGGATCTCTGCCTCTGCCACCGCGCCTTCTCCAGACTCCAGGCCTGGCCCATGTTCCTCCCCAGCCTCCTCGCTTTCTGACTCTGCTGCCAGCTCCGCAGGCCACTGTTGGACCACAACAGCTAATAACTCAGTCAGGAAGTTCCTCCTGAGGTCTAGACTGAACCTCTTCTTTACCATTTTAAACCATTGGTTCTGGCCCCGTCCTCCATTCCTTCTTCTGCCTGACAAGTCATTCAGATATTTGAAAACTCCCATCATATCTCCCCTCGGCTGTCTTCTCAGGACATATACCCAGATCCATTCCTCTTGGGATATAGTTTCCAGACCATTGGCCAACTTGGTAGGCTTTCTCTGAGCTCTTCTTCTAATTTACCCTGGTTCCCTGTGAACAGTGGTGCCCAGAGTTGGACTCAGCACCCAAAATGGGGAGTTAGAGGCATGTGATTTTTTTTTAAAGCTTCTGGAGGCTGACAGTACCATCCGATCATTGGACGGCGAGCCAAACTATAAGAGGGGAAAATAGCCAAGAATAAACCCGGCTACCTTACTCTATTTAAAAACTAAAAAGGGTGCCACTGAATCTTTGCCCCCAAATTGTGGTGGTGGTGAGGTTTCTGGCAGTTGTAAACATGGGGCTGATGTGCAGATCATGTCTGCCCAACCTTAATTTTGAAGCTAGAAAGGCAGTCCTTTCAGGAGACACAAATGAGTCAATCACGTGTCATTGCTGGCCGGTTGTTGGCATTTAACAGTTAATATTCAGAATAACTTTCCAAACCGCTACCGTTCCAATCCATTAGAACCACAGTGCAATATGCAGATTAAGGAAATAGACAGCTAACTAGATAAAGCAGGGTGTAATGTGATAGAGTCAACCCTATGCGGCCTCTATGGACATAATTTGATCTCCCTGATTAAGACTGATAGATCCTTTCTACAGATTTCACTAGCTTACGCATATGATGCCTAAATTGATGGGCATCATTTTTCTAGATTGCTCAAATAGTTCGCTGTTTAAACTCAGAGTGTTGCAGCTATAATAACAGTAATATCATCGCTCCCTTAAGTATACCTCTGCCGCTCGCAGTCTATTGCTATTGCGCACAGACAGAATTGCTCAATCATATTTCAAGAATATGATTGCAGCTTCAGAAGCTGCGCTGATATACAGCTAATCGTTTGAAAAAGGGGGTAAACTTGATCAGAGTGTGAAAGCAAATATGAAATCAGTAGCTCATCGCCACTTAAGTTTACTAATTCACTTTCTTGGTTTGTCATCAGCTTCCTACGGGGTCCTCTCTGAACTTGAGTCTTTGCTTGCAATGCAAACATTTCATTACCCAACTAGTTAACATCATCAGTGCTAGTGAGTGTGACGTGTTCTCCCTTATTTATATATGGTAGTTTGCCTTGCCAGTGTCGGGTTTTCTCCTTGATAGTTCCTTGATTGGGATATTGTTTTCTTCTTAACTGTTTGTCTAGTGTTAATCCTCGCTTATCTAGGTTGCTGAGTCTTTTTTTTTTCCTTCTTAGCTTATTTTGTAAATTGTCTCTGGATGGTCCAAGAGTAGTGGATAATTTTAATTTCAATTGATTGTTCTCTGTCAGTTAATTTCTTTCCTGAATGGTGTCTAAGTGTGGTTTATCTCCATGTGACTATTGATGGCTCATTTGTCTGAATGCCAAATTTCTAGGAATTCCCTGGATTCATCTTGGTCTAGGATGAGCTCAGTTTTTTCTCAGTTAAAACGATGCTGGAGCCTGTCCAAGGGCAGTGAGATTATGGAGTTTTCATTGTTTCTTCTGACTGCAAAACACTGTGCTATGAGGACAAAGAAAGCACTTGAAACATTCAAGTTTCATCATTTATCTCACAAGAGCACAAGGCAATTGGGGGAGAGGAGAGGGAGGGGGAACATGCTGGCCCTCCTGCCACCTGGGAACTTTAATCACACACACACACACACACACACACACACACACACACACACACACACACACACAACCACCTCCCATTCTCTAGTAGAAGTCTCAATTGACTTTAATAAGAAACTAATTGCCGAGAGATTAGTGCCTGTTTTATGCAACAAGCTACAAAGCAGATGAGGACAAGATGATAACAAGATGTAATCAAGAGATATTAAAGACAACAAAATAGCAAAGAGGAACTGGGAGAGGAGAAGAGACAGCGCTGTTCTAAGCAAAAATAAAATCAAATGAATTCCCTCCCCGAATTCTATACCCGTGACATTGCTACAAGGAAACGCAGCCTCTCCCCGTAATTAAGGGATTGCTTTGCATTCTGGAACAGCCTTCAAAAGCAGGAGAGCAGGATAAAAAAATGTCAAAGAATTTGCCGCAGTCAGAGAAATGTCTATTACGGAAGGAGCATAATTATGTCTTAAATCAGTACTTTTCAGCCTTGGCAACTTGAAGATGGATGGACTTCAAGTCCCAGAATCCCCTAACCAACCTTCTGGGACTTGAAGCTCACACATCTTAAACTTGACAAGGTTGAAAAATACTATAGTCTCCTCCACTACCACCACCACCTCCTCCTCCTCCTCCTCCTCCTCCTCTTCCCTTCATCCCTCTTCTTTTCTACCCCTCTTCTCCTCTTCCTCCTTCTTCTCCATCCCTCTTCTACTTCTCCACCCCTCTCCTCCTCCTCCTCCTCCTCCCCCTCCCTCTCCTTCTTCTCCTTCATCCAACTTCCCTTTCCTAATCCTCCTCCTCCTTCTCCTCTTCCTCCATCCCTCTTCTCCACCCCTCTTTTCCTCCTTCTTTTTCTTATCCATCCCTCTTCTCCAGCCCTCTCCTCCTCCTCCTCTTTCTCCCCCTCCCTTCATCTCTCTTCTTCTCCACCCCTTTTCTCCTCCTTCTTTTCCTTGTGTATCCCTCTTCTACTTATCCAGCCCACTCCTCCTCCTCCTCCTCCCCTTCCCTCTCCTTCTTCTCCTCCTTCTTCTTTTCCTTATCCATTCCTCTTCTACTTCTCCAGTCCCCTCCTCCTCCTCCTCCTCCTCCTCCTCCTCCTCCCCTTCCCTCTCCTTCTTCTCCTTCTTCTTTTCTTTATCCATTCCTCTTCTACTTCTCCAGTCGCCCCCCTCCTCCTCCCTTTCTCTTGTCATCTTGGACACCCGGAAAAGTTCAATGTCCGAGCAGTTGCCAGAGACACCTCATAAAGTTGCCTGGCCATCACGCAACGTCAACAAATCATCATGAACTCATCTGCAAATCTAGGCCTCAAATCCAGTCAACCGCATTGTCTGAGCCTATACCTTGGAAAACTACTCTAAAATCCTGATCAAAACACAGAATGGAAAGTTATTCAAGACGTGGGCCACTTAACAAATTCCCTGAAGTGAAGCCAGAATCCCTTTCCTCTGTGATATCTTGATTAGTAGTAACAATCAAACCAATTATGAAGTTGGCCGTATTTTTCCTTCTCAGCAAAGGCAGATTTCTATCTTAGCTTCAGCAATGCCTGCAACCATGAGTGGTGGTTCCCCCCCCCTTTTCTTGTAGCAAAAGCAAAAAGTCTGGACTATAAATCAGAAGAAGAAGAAAGGGTGGGGGGAGAAAAATTATCCTTAGCAGCTCACCCATAGTTACTGTTTGCTTGAGTTTTTTTGAATTCTCTTTTTCCCCCCCTTCTTGCTAACTTGTTCCCAAAGAGTATTTACCTCCCTGCTTGTCACTGATAGGAATTTGCCTCTGGTCCCGGAGATTTTATTTTAGATCAGCAACAATGAACATTCAATTTCCCCGTTGCTCTCTTCTGAGCACTAAAGTACAATAACCCAGATTAAGATATACTGCAGCTGTCAAAAGCAGAAGCTCTGAATGATGTTAGGTGCTGGGGACCAAGCCAGGCTAAAGCATCGTGTTGATGTTTCCTTCTTCACATCCTTTGCATACAGAACGGTCTGGCTTTATCCCCCCCCCCCATGCAATTTCGCTTTAACACTTGGGGGGGGGGCTGATTTGATTTGGATACAGCAAAATTATCTTTTGTTGGTGGGTTGCTATGCCGCTCAATTTGAGCAACGTAGTGCCAATATCACAGCCGTGAGTCCTTGCGAAATATAGCAGTACGGAAATATGATGGATCGACAGCCTGCCCAGAATTGGTCCTGAAATATATCCATTCAAATGATATATACTCAATTAATCAAGTCTGTATTTCATTATCTGCTTAATTGATTATGTGCTATCCTTCGCAACCACATAGATATTCGGTCTCAAATCCAATTCTTTCCCCCCAAGTCTTCCAGCAGCATATATACTGAATTTAATATGCCACTTGATTTATAATCAATGGTATATATGTATATGTCTCTGTGTGTGTGCATTGTGTGTGTGTGTGTGTATAATTGATGCATTATCTTTTAATGAGGTTGTGTATTTGTCTGTGTGGAATACTGGGTACATTTATACCCTACCTTTCTGCTTAAATAATAAACACAGGTTGGCATCTAGTTAATTTTTCTGTTTTTAAGTTGGCAGAATATATTGGTTGCAAAATCACGCATGTCTCATTTAAAAACCGGCTCGCTTAGCAATGGAAGTTTTGATCCCAGTTGTGCTTGTATGTCAGGAACTACCTTTCACACATACACACACACAAGTATCAATACAGGTACTGATACCTATAGGCTGTCCTCGGGTAACATCCAGGCAGGGGTGAAATATCCAGCAGGTTCCGACAGGTTCTGGAGAACCGGTAGCGGAAATTTTGAGTAGTTCGGAGAACCGGCAAATACCACCTCTGGCTGGCCCCAGAGTGGGGTGGAAATGGGGATTTTGCAATATCCTTCCCCCAGGAGTGGGGAAGGAATGGAGATTTTTCAGTATCCTTCCCCCAGGAGTGGGGAAGGAATGGAGATTTTGCAGTATCCTTCCCCCAGGAGTGGGGAGGGAATGGGGATTTTGCAGTATCCTTCCCCTGGAGTAGAGTGGGAATGGAGATTTTGCAATATCCTTCCCCCAGGAGTGGGGAGGGAATGGGGATTTTGCAGTATCCTTCCCCTGGAGTGGGGAGGGAATGGGGATTTTGCAGTATCCTTCCCCTGGAATAGGGTGAGAATGGAGATTTGCAGTATCCTTCCCCCAGGAGTGGGGAGGGAATGGGGAGTTTGCAGTATCCTTCCCCTGGAGTGGGGAGGGAATGGGGAGTTTGCAGTATCCTTCCCCTGGAGTAGGGTGAGAATGGAGATTTTGCAGTATCCTTCCCCTGCCACGCCCACCAAGCCACGCCCACAGAACCGGTAGTAAAAAAAATTGGATTTCATCACTGCATCCAGGTCACCTAAAATCTAGGTACTGCATTCTCCCAACATGCTGAACTCTGTTAATTTTAATCTTGTTTATCTTTTCGTGGCTTAGTGTGATTTTCAGATCCAGTCCTGTTCCAGAATACGGCTAGATCCTCGACTTACAACAACAGTTCATTTAGTGACAGTTTGAAGTTACAACAGCATTGGAAAAAAATGACTTAGGACCGTTTTTCACACTTATGGCCTTGGTCACATGATCAAAATTCAGAGGCTTGGCAAGTGATTCATATTTATGACGGTTGCAGTGTCCCGGGGTCATGGGATCCCCTTTTGCGACCTTCCGACAAGTGAAGTCAATGGGGAAGCCAGATTCACTTAACAACTGTGTTCCTAACTTAACAGCTATGGTGATTCACAAGAAAGGTCATAAAATGGGACAAAATCCACTGAACAAACGTCTCATTTAGTGACAGAAATTGTGGGCTTTGTTGCGGTCGTACGTCGAGGGTTATCTGTAAAAGATAGGGGGGGTTGGTGTGTCTCTGCATGTGCCACTTTAAAAACATGCAACTCAATGTTCCCGCCCCCACCCTGCAGATGCCGTTCTAGTATAAAGTTTTAGGAATTTCCAGAGCTCATCTGAAACTCAAGAACTGAATGTGAAGCAGAACCATGGGATAGTAAATGAAGAGAAAAGGTGGAAGATTGCTAATGGAGGTGGGGGGGAGGAAGCTTTTAAAAAGCACTTGGAACTTTTATGACCATTTCGGTTTCAACCTCTTGTATTCACCATAAAAATGCCAACAGATATTCTCCCCCCCCCCACCCCCCAAAAAAGGATAAAGCTAGAAAACACATCAGCCACTCTACTTTTTAGGCAGTTTGAGTTTCGTTAATCTTCCTTTTTTCCTTTTTCTCTCTCCAACAACCAGGCCTGGCTATTTGGCAAGCTGTGCCTGAGAAAATATAAGAAAGGAAAACTCATATTATCTCAGCACTGCTTTGGCGACAGAGGCTGAAAGGAGACATTTTTTCCCCTGGCAATGCCATCTCGGGAACCCCTGCAATTCGAAACTTTGAGCTGTCACATTTGCAGCCTTCCTAGCCGAGTGAAAACCACGAATTGTTGTTTTAAAGAGCCCTCGTGGCGAATTAATTGCTGGAAGTGAGATCAGAGCTTTTTTATTTTTTATTTTTTGGGAATTTTAAAGCGGAAGATGCAGATTAAGTCTTGGAAACCAGTTTTGTTCCTCCTGTAAGTTTTTAAACTCTCTCTCCCCCTTTCAAATCTAAGCTGTTATCTATCAGCTACTGCTGTGAGCCATCTCTCCTTTGTGATGTGCCCTGGAAACTGTATTTCAGGTATTCTTTTTAATGTGCTATGCAAGAAAGCTTTCCAAATGCTAAGCCAACTTTTCCTTAAAAGCTTCGGCGGAGAGCTCTCTGAAAAGAATAACTCAGAAAAGAATTAAAACTTTGTGCAAAAGCTAGGAATAGATTGAAAATCCTAGAGTCCTCCCGTGGGCACAGGTAACTTAGCTGCCCCCATCCTCCTCCTGCCTTTTAGCTGACTGTGGATAAATGGGATTATCCAACAACCTACTTAGAATGTAGCACGTTGGGATAGCAGAAAAATGCTATATTCTGTCACTGCAACAGCACCATGTACAGCAGTAGTGGGTTTCACTTACCTTTGCTACCGGTTCGGGAATGGGAGTGCGCGGGTGCGCACACACGCTTTGCACGTGCGCAATGTTTCTGCACATGCACAGAAACTTCTGCGCATGCGCAGAGTGTTTTTGATGACGTCCGGGTGGGTGGGCGGAGCCTCCCACCGCTGCCGCTACCGGTTCGTCCGAATCTGTGCGAAACGGTAGCAACCCACCATTGATGTACAGGTATTCTTTGCCTTACAACAGCGGTTCTCAACCTGTGGGTCGCGACCCCTTTGGGGGTCGAACGACCATTTCACAGGGGTCGCCGCACGCGTTAGCCTGCCATCTTGGTGCCACCGTCACTGCAGGGGTGAAATGCTCCCAGTTCGGCCGTGCCTGCGGGTCGCTGGATAGCCGGTAGCGACACAAGTGGGAGACTTCGCCCACCCGCCCAGACGCCGCCATTTGGGTTCTTTTACCCTCTGCGCATGCGCAGAACGCTTTGTGCATGCCTCAGAGGGTAAAAGAACCCAAATGGCTGTGTCCGGGCGGGTGGGCGAAGTCTCCCGCTTCCGTCGCTACCGGCTGTCCGGCGACCCGCAGGCAAGCCCGAACCGGGAGCATTTCGCCCCTGGTGCCACGCCCCTTTGTCACCTCATCCCGCGCGGGGAGGGGGCGGGGAGTGGGTCACGGCGGTGGGGGGGTCGCGGCGGGGGCAGGAGGGTCACGGAGGGGTCGCGCCATTAGAAAGGTTGAGAACCACTGCCTTACAACTTCATTTATTGGCCGTTCCAAATTACAACGGCACTGGAAAAAAAAGGGACTTAGGACCATTTTTCACACTTACGACCGTTGTAGCATCCCGGTGGTCACGGGATCAAAATTCAGACACTTGCTTCATATTTATGACGGTCGCAGTGTCCCGGGGTCCCCTTTTGTGGCCTTCAGACAAAGCAAACTCAATGGGGGAAGCCAGAGTCACTTAACAACGGTGTTATTGGCTTAACCAATGTAGGGATTCACTTAACAACGGTGGCAAGAAAGGTCGTAAAATGGAGCAAAACTCACTTAACAACTGTCTCACTTAGCAACGGAAATGTTGGGCTCCATTGTGGTCGTAAGTCGAGGACTCCCTATCTTCGAAAAACATGTTTGCATTATATCATAGCTGTCCAACCTGGGTCGCACCGAATAAAGAGAAATTGTCTGGGGCCGCATATGAAATATATAATATTCCTAATGTAGCTAAATAACAAGCTTCCTTTATTTATTTATATATTTTTTATTATCTTGTGGGTCCTCATTATTAGCTGTCCCAGTGTTTCTGCACTTGGTGAGTTTGGAAGAAGCGAGGACAATTTGCAAAGATCTCAAGAAGAATATGGAATGGATATTGGTGCCCAACTCTCCTAGCTGGAGAGCAAATGTTTTATTAATCAACCATACTGGGGAGCAGGAAGCATATGTGTTACTCCTGCCTGTCTATTCTATCCCAAAGTGCCTCATTCGTGGCAATTTAGTTCATTATGCAAAAGGCATAAATTACATCACTTACTGTCAATGTACATCGTGATCATCATTACACATCACTGACATAAATTGATACAAATAATGTAAATACCATCTAATTCAATGTAAATGTTATCTGGAATATTTTGAATGCAGCAGGTCTGCCTGCTATTGGGGGGAAGGAAGGAAGTCTAAATAGAAATATGGTTCACTGCCTCTCAAGTCTGGTAAATAGGATCTGTTAAAACCAAGAGTTTATTTTATTTCTTTTCCTTTCTTCTTTCCCTTCCCTTCCCTTGGTTCCCCATCCATTTACTTTCTCTCCTCTCCTCTCCTCTGCTCTCCCCTCCCCTCCTTCCTCCTCCCCTTCCTTCCTTCCTTCCTTCCTTCCTTCCTTCTTTCCTTCCTTCCTTCCCTCTTTACTTCCTTCTTCCTCCTCTCCCCTCCCCTCCCCTCCCCTCCTTCCTCCTCCCCTTCCTTCCTTCCTTCCTTCCTTTCCTTCTCTCCTTCTCTCTTTACTTCCTTCTTCCTCCTCTCCTCTCCTTTCCCCTCCTCTCCCTTCCTCCCCTCCCTCCCTTCCTTCTTCCTCCCCTTCCTCTTTCCTCCTTCCTTCCTTCTTTCCTTCCTTCCTTTCCTTCTCTCCTTCTCTCTTTACTTCCTTCTTCCTCCTTTCCACTCCTCTCCTCTCCTCTCCCTTCCTCTCCTCTCCTCCTTTCCCCTTTCCTTCCCTTCCTTTTGCATAATGTTGCATAATGTTGCTGAATAAAAAAAAAGGGGGGGGGGATTTTGTAGCAGAAATGCAATGTTTTTCAACCTTGGCAGCTTTAAGCTGGGTGGACTTCAACTCCCAGAATTCCCCCAGTAGCTTGGTGCCTGGGGAATTCTGGGGGTTGAAGTCCCCCCATCTTAAAGTTGCTGAGATTAAAATACACCAACATAATACATTGGTGCCATATTCTATTACTTCTCTCATAAGATGAACAGAATTTTGGATAGCACGGAGGGAGGACAAGTAAAAACAGGATATTTATTTTTTAATCCTTTTGTGTTATGTGCCCGCCCCCAATTTGCTGCCTCCAAATGCGCTCCAGTCCTGTTAAACTAACCCACCCTGACTTTCCGTGTTGTTGTAGTGAAGACGTAGAAAAAGCTACAACGGCAGCCAATGGCTTCTCCATCCACAAAGCAGAAAGTTGCGCATACTAATTATAGTTCCAAAGACGGCAGACGTTAAGTTAGATCAATTGGAATTTGGCATCATTGTTTGGAACAGACGATTATGTCTCTCCCGTTCAAACTATTTTTTTTTTTCCCTTCCCGAAAGCCTGAAAAATAATTACATCTTCGGTAGTGGCCACGTGTCTTCCAATTATGGAAACAACAGATCTGCAATTTCAAGTAAAGTTTCTCTAATAAAAATGGGTGGCTCTGTTTCTCTGGGAAGAGTGGTAAAAAAAATGAAATCTGTCATTATTACCTGGCACTTCCCCATTCATTGATGCAAACATTTATCCTGCCATCTGTCAGGAACCATCCCAGCAAAGTCATAGAGAAACACCGTTCACGAAAGAAGAAAGTGTAGAAAACTGTTGGTACAGGTCGTCCTTGACTTACAACAGTTTGTTTAGTGACCGTTCACAATGACAGCATTGGAAAAAGTCACTTATGACCGTGTATTGTAATTATTGAGAGTGTCAATAATTCCCCGGTACTGAGCTACTATATTCTGAGCTACAGATATTCTCTTAGAAGAGAATATTTGTACTGTAGCTCAGGGTTGATCTGTGGGGTCCTTGGTAGTCTCTGAGCTTGGTAGTTTTCTTGCAGACGTTTCATGACCCAACTAGGTAACATCATCACTGCAGGAAGGGAGTGGGGTGTGTGGAGAGGAGGAGGAGAAGGGGGGGGCGGA
>QLTV01004116.1:54797-83208 GCA_003457575.1 Thermophis baileyi | reverse complement strand
CCTCTATCTATCATCTATCCATCTATCTATCTCTCTATCCATCCTCTATCTATCTATCCATCCATCCATCCATCCATCCATCCATTTATCTATCTGTCTGTCTGTGTCTCTCATCTCTATCTGTCTATCTATCTATCCATCCATCCATCCATCCATCCATCCATCCATCCATCCATCCATCCATCCATCCATCTATGAACTTACTTACTTACTTACTTACTTATTTATTTATTTATAACTGTCTCACCTTATACCAGATTATATCTGGTTCTTGCTTCCCCGTTTTGTAATCCTCGGTATCCGGGCAGGAAATGACTTTGGTTCTGGTGATTTCTGATTTTTCTAAGTAACGAATTGTGCTGTTGTAACAAAGTCCGAGTTCATTTTCAGCAACCGTCAAGGACATGGATACTTTCATGCAATACGTTGAGTTTCTGCAGAGAAATAACAGAAGGTGGCACCGGTTAAAACTTAAAATTAACATTATTCATCCTATGAAACAATCACCTTTCTCTTTAAACATGGAGAGTGCAAACACATATGAAGGAAAGGTAGTCCTTGACTTACGACCACAATGAAGCCCAAAATTTTTGTCGCTAAGTGAGTTTTGCCCCATTTTATGACCTTTCTTGACACACTTGTTAAGTGAATCGTTGCAGTTGTTAAATTAGTAACACGGTTGCTACTGTAAGTGAATCTGGCTTCCCCGTTGACTTTGCTTCTCAGAAGGTCGCAAAAGGGGATTGCGTGACCCAGGGACACTGCAACAGACATAAATACTAGTCAGTTGCCAAACGTCTGAATTTTAATCATGGGGATTCTGCAATGGTCATAAGTGTGAAAAATGGCCATAATTCACTTTTTTCAGTGCCCTTGTAACTTTGAACAGTCAGTAAATGAACCGTTGTAAGTCGAGGACTACCTGTACCTCCATCCCTTGAAAAAGTCTCTGGACAGCGTATAACAACCGTTGAAATTAGAAGCAGTTGACTAAGTACAAAGAAAAAAGAAAAAAAAATTCAAGGAGCATTGCAAAATGAGATGGACCCATTGCAGCGACTTGCTTAATCTTTTGCAAGTTAAATCAAATAACGATGAATGGCATGCTTGACCCGATCTTTATTTGATCCAAGGCAAGAATTTGAGAAATAATTTGTCTCTCCAGAATCTGGCAGACGGAGAAAATGAACAGAGAGAAATCACATTAGCTGCATTAAACAAATTGATTTTTAAGATTTACTCGGGTTTCATTTCATTACGATTTTAGTAAGATTTAATTATAGCCAATTATATAAAACTAAATTTAGCTTTTGACCTGTCCTCCTATATTCCTTTATATCTAATCCTAATCACATTTGCTTTTTTAAAATTATCTATCTATCTATCTATCTATCTATCTATCTATCTATCTATCTATCTATCTATCTATCTATCTATCTATCTATCTATCTATCTATCCATTATCCAATCTTCATCTATCATCTATCATTTATAATCTCTCTCTCTCTCTCTCTCTCTCTCTTTCTCTATCTATCTATCATCTATCTATCTATCTATCTATCTATCTATCTATCTATCTATCTATCTATCTATCTATCTATCTATCTATCTATCTATCTATCTATCTATCTATCTATCTATCTATCTATCTATCTATCTATCTACATATATATAGCTTGACTCCCTCTTCTTTGTGGCAGCCCCATAGATATTGGAACACTGCTATCATGTCTCCCCTAGTCCTTCTTTTCATTAAACTAGACATACCCAGTTCCTGCAACCGTTCTTCATATGTTTTAGCCTCCAGTCCCCTAATCCTCTTTGTTGCTCTTCTCTGCACTCTTTCTAGAGTTTCCACATCTTTTTTACATTGTGGCGACCAAAACTGGATGCAGGATTCCAAGTGTGGCCTTACCCTAGGACAGTGATGGCGAACCTTTTTTTGCTCGAGTGCCAAAAGGGCGCGGGAACGAACTTCTGGTAGGCCCATTGGGTCCGTTTTTCGCCATCCACAGGCTCCGGAGGCTTTCCTAAAGCCTGGGGAGGGCAAAAACGGCCTCCCCCCGCCCTCCGGAAGGCCAAAAATCAGCTGGCTAGCATGCACATGCATGCTGGAGCTGACATAGGGCAACGCGTCGCGTGCCCTCAGATATGGCTCCGCGTGCCACCTGTGGCACGCATGCCATAGGTTCACCATCACGGCCCTAGGAAGACAGAGAACATTTTCTACAAACCCGGAGCCACCCCATCAAACATTTCCAGACCTGATCACTAGCTCTTTCAGAAAAGACCATTGTCTATGTGGCCATGCCATTCCCATTCAGTCATCTGTACAATCCGTGCTCCTGGTAGAGTAGTTAATAATTAACTTAGCTCAAATGATTATGAATTTTCTTGATTAGAGCACCGAAAGTTCAGCCAGTTGAGAAGGTCGGGGTAAGAATAAGTTCACCAAGAGAGTTTGTAACACCGGCAGCTGGGACCGCCGAACAACACCTTTTGACAAACGCATCGGTTAATGATCTTGCATTATTTAATTCATATTTTTTTTCCCCACACCGCCTCGGGCAGATTCTATTTAAATTGCTTGCTGGCACAAGGACCTGAGACTGCTGAATTCTCCTCATTTGCTACAATTAGGTAAGAGTCAGATTGAGGAAACATACCATCCGATTAGTCAAACATAGCATGTACTTTGCCTGGAGGGAGAAGCTACATTAGCAAAGGATTAGTATGGCACAATACACATTTGCACACGTTCTAAAAATAGTTAGTAAACTCCCGATAAAGGCTTGTCTCAATGACCAACTCCCTGGTTTATCTAAGCTGGGATTTGTTTTGACTATTCCATGCATATCACCCTTAAAAGAAGCATCCAATTCTGGTCCAATTGCCAAGAAGGGGATATACAATATGAGGGCACTAGGGATGGGTTGGCCAAGATTCTTTTTAATGAAAGGAAGGACTATCTTGATAGCAGTGTCCCAATATTTGAGGGGCTGCCACAAAGAAGAGGGGGTCA
Organism: Thermophis baileyi; assembly: GCA_003457575.1. Lineage (NCBI taxonomy): Eukaryota > Metazoa > Chordata > Lepidosauria > Squamata > Dipsadidae > Thermophis > Thermophis baileyi. The sequence goes on along the minus strand of QLTV01004116.1, from coordinate 80,186 downwards.
ATCTATTCTCCAAAGCAACCAAACACAAGACAAGAAGCAATGGATGGAAATTAATCAAGGAAAGAAGCAACCTAGAACTTAAAGAGAAACTTCCTGACAGTGAGGACAATTAACCAGTGGAACAGCTTGCCACCAGACATTGTGGGTGCTTCATCACTGGAGGATTTTAAGAAGCGATTGGACAACCATTTTGTCTGAAATGGTACAGGGTTTCCTGCCTGAGCAGGGGGTTGGACTAGAAGACCTCCAAGGTCCCTTCCAATTCTGTTATTCTGTATTCTGTAAAAGTTCAGAAGAGAAGAACTAGCGGTGACTTGATAGTAGTCTTCCAGTATTTGATGGGCTGCCACAAAGAAGAGGGGGTCAACCTATTCTCCAAAGCACCTGAAGGCAAGAAATAATGGATGGAAACTCATCAAGGAGAGAAGCAACCTAGAATTAAGGAGAAATTTCCTGGCAATTGGAATAATTAATCAGTGAAAGGTCTTGCTTCCAGAAGTTGTGAATGCTCCAACACTGGAAGTTTTTAAGAAGAGATTGGACAACCATTTGTCTGAAATGGTGTAAAGTTTCCTGCCTGAGCAGGGGGTTGGACTAGAAGACCTCCAAGGTCCCTTCACACTCTGTTATTCTGTTCTGTTCTTTATTAGCATAGTCAATATTTGTTTGTTTGTTTGGTTGGTTGGTTTCAGCCTACTTATATGCTGTTGAGCAGCTTGCAATAAAATTAACATCAACAACACAGAATGACTGATTCTTCCTAACGAAGAGAAGAACCAGGGGTCATGTGACAGCTGTCTTTCTATATATGAGAGGCTGCCACAGAGAGAACTGGGTTGACCTACTCTACAAAGCTCCTGAGGATAGGACAAGAAAGCAATGGATGGAAGCTTGTTAAAGAGATATCCAATCTAGAACTAAGGAGAAATTTCCTGACAGTGAGAACGATTAATGAGTGGAACGACTTGCCTCCAGAAGTTGTGGAAGCTCCAACACTGGAGGTTTTCAAGAAGAGACTGGACAACCATTTGTCCAGGATGAGATGAGGTCTCCTGCCATGAGCAGAGGGTGGGATTAGAAGACCTTCATTGTCCTTTCCTGCCTTATGATTCTGTTCTATTCTATTCTATTCTATTCTATTCTATTCTATTCTATTCTATTCTATTCTATTCTATTCTATTCTATTCTATTCTATTCTATTCTATTCTATTCTATTCTATTCTATTCTATTCTCTATTTATTCCAATCTCTATTCTGTTCTGTTCTGTTCTGTTCTGTTTTACCCTACCCTACCCTACCCTACCCTACCCTACCCTACCCCACCCTACCCTATAAAACAAAGTTGAGTCCTCATTAAAGATGTGAATACCAGATGTACTCAAGGAATGGCCATCATAACATCAAAACTGTACCCCAAGAAAATGTCAGAAGAGGATCCTACTCCCCTCTTTGTACACTTATTTTGTTTCTTAAATCACCCCAATTTTTTTGGGGGGGGGGGAATCAGACAAATTCTGGAGTAATGACATGACTCCATCAATATCATGTCTCATGCAATCCTTGGCAACTGAAGAACTTCAGAAGATTCTCATTCCACCGAGCCTACTTCACAGGACTGTTCCCAGGGAGAAAAACAGAGTAACTGTGTGAATTCTGTAAATTAGTTTGGGGATGAAGAGTGACATATGAGCACATGAATGTGTGGACTCCCCATCATGACACCCATCTGTCTTGTTCCAGGTTCTCATCAAGAGATGCCTGAGAAAATGGATGACGGTCTCTCTACCTCCTGCATATTATTCCATTCCCACTTGATCTGGAAGCTGATGGATGTTGTTAATGGTATTTTTGTTGAACGGCTGTTGCTAGTTTCATCGCAACAGCTTTTCACCTTGTACTGCTAGAATAATAATAATAATAATAAAAAGCTACCCTGTTAGTGCTTCTCAGGAAGGGACTTGATGTTTTATATTTGTGTTCATTATAGTCTCATTTTATTGGGTGAGAGCAGGAATGGTGGAGGTCAAGGAAATGAATGGGTTTGTAGACCCCGGGCAGAGCAAAAGAATAAAACTACGGCAGTTCTAGCATCCATAATATATTCCCATAGGTAGAAGCTGGTGGGAGGAGGGGGAGGAGGCACACTCATACACATAAACCTCTTCTATCATAAGCAGAATTGCTAGTGGAAGGTTCGCAGAAAAACAAATAAGAGAGAGAACGTGTCACCTGTTCCAAAGAACATTTTCTTAAGAAGGTCCTGGATGTTGTGGCCTGTCGGCTGCTGGCCCCTCCAGCACCCGAATCAGAGGAGGAGGAGGCGTGGGAGTCAGGGTCAGCATCAAGGCAACCTGAGAGCTCCGAGTGGGAAAAGGGAATGGAGCTGGCAGAGAGAGAGACAGAGGCGGAGCCTGGGCCGTCCATCAGCCCTCAGATGGAGAGTCAACAGCCCCCAGGTCTGGAGGTGGCTGATGAGGAAGAGGAGGAACAGCTGGGTCCAGTGACTGATGCGCGGATGCGCAGAAGGCAGAGGAGAGGAGAGCAGTGGAAATCTGTGGGCCGGTCCTTGGGATGGAAGAGCCACTGCTGCTCGTGAAGTCCCACCCTAGCTCTGGGGATAAAAGGCAGGGGGCGGAGATGAATAGGTGTGGCAGACAACTATTCATCTTCCGGCCGGACTTGTTAGCTTGTGGTGAGAGAGAAACTTTTTGCCGTGGCTGCCGGCACACCTAATTAAAGGAATGTTTGAGTTCACTTCAGAGGGTTTGTCATGTTTGGGGAGCGGGGTCAGAACACTGGAGTTCATCAACACAGGTAAAGTGTTTCCCCTGTACAGTCATGTCCGACTCTAGCAAACGTCTCCGTTTCTTAGCAGAGGGAACCAGCGTTATCTGAAGACATTTTCCGTGGTCATGTGGCCAGCGTGACTTATACGCCAAGGTGCATGGAATGCTATGACCTTCCCACAGAAGTGGCACCTATTTATTTACTCGCATTTGCGTGCTTTCGAACGGCGAGGCGGGCAGGAGCTGGAACAAGGTATGGGAGCTCACTCCTGTGGCACGGCGCTTGGGTCTCGAACCCAGGCCGTCAGCTTCCCAGATGACAAGCTCAGCGTCTTTAAACGCTGAGCCATCGACACAAGTCCTAAAGTATTAGGGAGCGCTCAATTGGGATTGAAAGGTGCCAGGAATGCTGACCAATGAACGCACTTGAAAGTTGATCTCACCCAGAAGCTTCTCGACCCGCCAAGCAATCTGCTCTGATTCTATTAGTCTGCTGTGGCAAACAGAGCACCATTAACTGAAAAGATGTCTATAGGCTAATTGATGGACAGCTGAGTGAAAGGAACAACTCTAACCTTTCCCCATTTTTTATACCATGTTATTATTAAAGGGCTGCCATTAAACAGAGCCTCAAGAGTCTCCTTAGCACTTAAGTCAGTGAAAAGCTACAAAACCTGATTAGCAACGTCTATAGCAGGGCAACCCAACTCCTTTGGTTGAGACACCATCAAGCTTTGGAGAACATTCTGAAGACCAGGGTCCAAGCAAAGGTGAGGTCAGGGATCCTTGCAGAATCCAAATCCACATCCAAATCCTTCCATTCCCCCACTATCCTGTCAGAGCTGAAGAAGCTTCTTGGATGAAGAAGCGAAATGTCTTCAAAGAAAAAAACAAGAAAGTCCAGTTGCCTCCAGAATAAGCACCTTTGGGACAACCCTGACCTGGATGACTTGAGAATCTCTACAGACCATCAAGCTTTGGAGAACATTCTGAAGACCAGGGTGCAAGCAAAGGTGGGGTCAGGGGTCTGCTTTGGGAGGGAAGTTTTAAGGAGTGAAATGGGTGCCTTAAGCATCTTCACAGGATGAGACGGGTGGCATATGAATTTAATCAATCAATCAAATATAAATAAATTCCAACATGCAGCTGACTCCCCCCGATGTGTATGAAGGATACCAGGCCAGTAAAAGATCTACCACGGGGTTCTTCTAAAATTTTGGGGTGATGAAAGTCTGTTTCAGACGTGCCTTTGGAAATCCATTTCTGTAAGATTATCTATAGCACTCCCCTCACCCTTAAAAACTCCATTCACTGAGCTTAATATTTCTTTTTGCATTAATAATCCAAGTCCTAGCATGTAACTCTCTTTTCTTAAAGCAGCAACAACAGAATAACAGAGTTGGAAGGGACTTTGAAGGTCTTCGAGTCCAACCCCCTGCTCAAGCAGGAGACACTATGGCATTATAGACAAGTGGCTGTCCAGTTTCTTCTTAAAAGCCCCCCGGTGATGGAGCACCCACAACTTCTGGAGGCAAGTTGTTCCACTGATTAATTGCTCTAACTGTTGGGAAATTTCTCCTTAGTTCTAGGTTGGTTCTCTCCTTGATTAGTTTCCATTCATTCTTTCTTGTCTTGCCTTCTGGTGCTTTGGAAAATAAGTTGACCCCGTCTTCTTTGTGGCAGCCTCTCAAATAGAATAGTATAGAATGACAGAGTTGGAAGGGACCTTGGAGGTCTTCTAGTCCAACCCCCTGCTTCGGCAGGAAGCCCTATATCATGTCAGACAAATGGTTGTCCAATCTCTTCTTAAAAACTTCCAGTGTTGGAGCATTTACAACTTCTGGAGGCAGGTTGTTCCACTGATTAATTGTTCTAACTGTCAGAAAATTTCTCCTTAGTCCTAGGTTGCTTCTCTCCTTGATTAATGTTGGAATCACAGTTATCAATAAAACCTCTTGGTAAGATAACTAACTAGATAACTTATTTTTCCACCCACACTCTCTGACTTCTATATATATATATTACTATCCACCTTAATCTCTCAGGATTTCTTTCTTTCTTCTTCTGTTCCTCTGCAACATTTCCTTTTAATCTTATTTACTATTCCATATGGTTTATTCACCACTGCTGCCTTCTGCAGTAAGAATTCTAGTTCAGCTTGGAAAAATGGGGAGGGAAATTTTATTTTATTTATTTTTTATTTTTTGCAAAATCCAATTGCTGGATCGCCCTCTCTAAAATGCTACAGAAATCTCCCATTGGCCCATCGGCTTAAAGGTAATCAGTCAGGGGTGGGTTCTGCTTTTCTTCGCTGCCGGTTCGCTCAGTGACGCGCATGCGCAGTGCGCTTCACGCATACGCAGTGTTTTAAAAAAGCTTCTGCGCATGCGCAGAAGCAAAAAACAAGATGGTGGCACCTATGGCGCTGCCGAAAGAACCGGTTCAGGGTCGTGGCAGGCCTGGGTCGCTGCCGGTTCTAGCGACCCAGGCCGCCAAGTTACTACCGGTTCTATAGAACCGTTCCGAACCAGGAGGAACCCATCTCTGTAATCAGGGAATTGTCACCACTGGCAAAGTTCCATATAGATCTTGGTTTTGACATTTAATCCCCCTGAGCTTTTTTCTATGGCTGAGTTATCAGCAAGATATTTCTTCCAAGTCACTGAAAGAATAAAGGAAGGGGAGGAGGTTGTGTTGTGTTTTTTTCCATCGTGTGGAGAAGGATGAGAGTGGGAAGCGGCAGTCGTAATTACTGTAATGTTAAATTTTAGTTAAAAAAAAACAAAACTCAGATCCAAACAGGGAAAAATTACTTCTTCCTCTTTTTTTTTGTTATATTCTTATTTTTTCCTGGTATATTTTCCCTCCATTCTTCCTTTTCTTTTCTTTTTTCTTTCTGCACTTTTTACTTCTTCTTTCTATTCTGTTCCTTTAAAAAAAATTGTAGTTTGACTGGGCTTTTATCTCTATCATGGTAATGCTTAATAAAATTATTTGAGAAACAAAAAATGCAAACTGCGAAAGTCCTGGTGGTTTGCCTTTAAAGCCCTACATGGCTTGGGACGGGGTTACCTGAGGGATCACCTTTTCCCAGGAATCTCTTACCCATCCAAATAGATTTATCAGAATGGGCATGCTGCAGATCCCGTCAGCCTAAGTGTGTTGGCTGATGGGGACCGGAGGCCCCTGCAGTGGCCCCTGCTCTGTGGCGCATCCTCTCTTCAGAGATTAGAATGGCCTCAACCCTTGTTAGCCTTTCGTAAGGCCTTCAAAACCTGGACATATTCCTGGATCCTGAAGGATTAAGAGCACCGTTTCCTGGCTTTATTGTTAATTGGCCAAGTATCTCGGCTGCTATGTATTTTGGTTTTGGATGTCCCTGTTGTTGTTCTTGTTTTAAAATGGTATCACAATTTTAATTGTAATTATTTTTTTAATTATAAGCCACCCAGAATCATTAAATGAGATAGGTGGCTATAAAAATTGATTGATTGATTGATTGATTGATTGAGAAAAAGGAGGAGGAGGAGGAGGAGGAGGAGGAGGAGGAGGAGAAGGAAAAGGAGAAGAAGAAGAAGAAGAGGAAGAAGAAGAAGAAGAAGAAGAAGAAGAAGAAGAAGAAGAAGAAGAAGAAGAAGAAGAAGAAGAAGAAGAAGAAGAAGAAGAAGACAAAGACGACAATGCATTTCCACCCTAATAAACCTCCTTTTGCATCAGTCATGACCAAAGATTAGTAACTTTTTTTGGTGCCAAACTCAGCAGCTAATGATGGAAAGAATTAACAGATCGGGGTGCATTAGCTCAAAGAGGAACAACACGGGCTATGAATCTTCATTGTTTCTACCTAGTTAGAAACTTTTTGTATTTGTTTTCTGGCTTAAACCTCTGATGACTTCAAAGGAGGAGGAGGAGGAGGAGGAGAGGAGGAAGGGAGGGAGGGAGGGAGGGAGGGAAGGAAGGAAGGAAGGAAGGAAGGAAGGAAGGGAAAGAGAGAGAGAGAGAGAAAGAAAGAAAGAAAGAAAGAAAGAAAGAAAGAAAGAACGCAGGGCTGGGGTTGGCATCAAATCCGCTTTGTTAGTTGCTGATGTGACCTTCTCCTCTCCAGAAGGAAAGCACATTCTACATCTGTGTTTTCTGTCCTCTAAGCAAGTTCATGGATGGCCACTAAGGCCTAATCACCAAAGGCCTGACTACAGAGGAATTGCTGGATTGGTTTGTTGCATTTTCCCAAAATAATGCTAAAACAAAAATAGACCTAGAGAACACCCAGGAAAGAGCACCATCCAAGATTTAGGATAGGGAGGGGGAACCTAACGGCCACAGAGGCAGAACACAAACCAAGTCACACTTTTTGGGTGACAATGGTGAGATGCAAGAAGAAGAAGAAGAAGAAGAAGAAGAAGAAGAAGAAGAAGAAGAAGAAGAAGAAGAAGAAGAAGAAGAAGAAGAAGAAGAAGAAGAAGAAGAAGAAGAAGAAGAAGAAGAAGAAGAAGAAGATGATGATGATGATGCAATAACAAAAGAAAGAAGGGTTAGGGTTTTTAACAGCTTCTAACTTTGGGAGGTTGGGAGGGTAGAGGGGTCTGGTTTTGTTTCTTTACAATTAGCCGAATCATCACGGTAGCCCGTTATCATTGTACAAATCATCCATTAACTTCCTCTGGATTTTGGCACGCTGATGAATTATGCCAGACTTTGGATGTGTGCTCTTTTCGGAAACAATTGGAGCCTCGGTCCTTTGGCAAACAACGTTTCAATCCAGAGTGGAATTTTTCCAGCTGATTTGTTACGTTCTTGAAAAATGAGGCCTTGCAATGGAAACGCTGACAGATTTAAACTCTGGTTGCATCAGCAAGAGCTGAAAGATTAATGGCGCAGCTCTTCCCCGCAGAACGCCTTGCGCTTCGTATTCAGGTCTTAGATATCAGGACATCCTGGTTGCTGCCCTTAATGTGGGTCCTTGGACACGAAGGTCCGAGAGGCCCGGTTCAGAACTCAGAGGAGAATTACATCCCAGAAGAACAAGGAGAGAGAGAGACAGAGAGAGACACAGAGAGAGAGAGGGGGGGAAGAGGGAGAGGGAGGGAGGGAGAGGGAGAGGGAGAGGGAGAGGGAGGAAGAGAGGGGGGAGCGGGGAGAGAAGGAGGGACGGAGGGAAAGAAATGGAGAAGGGGAAGGAAAAGATGGAGATAGGGGAGGGAGAAAGAGGGAGGAAGGGAAAGAGAGAGGGAAGGAGGGAGAGGCAGGGAGAGAAGGAAGGAAAGAGAGAGGGAGATGGAGAGAGGGGGGGAAGGGTGGAGAAAGAGGGAGGGATGGAGGGAAAGAGAGAGGGAGGGGGAGGAAGGGATGGAGAGACGAGAAGGATGAATAGCATTGCCAAGGATGCTAAAATTACTAGTGGATGGTTTGGGTGCAGATATGCATTGACATACATGAGGAAAGCCAGTTCGGTCTAGTGGTTAAAGCCCCAGGCTGAAAAACCAGGAGATGGTGAGTTCTAGTCCTGTTTTAGGAATGAAAGCCAGCTGTCTGGCTTTGGCCCAGTCACTAGGAGACGGTGAGTTCTAGTCCCGATGTAGGCATGAAAGCCGGCTGGGTGCTTTGAGCCAATCACCAGGCGATGGTGAGTTCTAGTCCTTTCTTAGTCATGAAAACTGGCTGGGTGACTTTGGGCCAGTCCCCAGGAGAAGGAGAGTTCTAGTCCCGTCTTAGGCATGAAAGACGGTTGGGTGACGTTGGGCCAATCACCAGGAGATTCTGAGTTCTCCGATGTATGGACTTCAGCTCCCAGAATTCCCCAGGCAGCATGTACCGCTGTCTATTCCCAGAATTCTGGGATGGGAAGTTTGCGCATCTCAAAGTTGCCAAGTTTGAGAACCGTTCCTTTAGCTCCTCTTGTGGCCGTTTAGCAGAAATCAATTCATATGGATTCCTTTTTTTTTTTCTTTCAAGGCAGAACTCTTTTGCAATCTAAAAAGAGACATATTACTCAAATCAATTCCTTATAGCACTGTGGGCTTCCACGGGCTCTTTTTTTTCCCTTCCTACGGGCCGCCAATTGCTTCAGATAACCGCAAAAAAATATTCTGTTGTATCAGGAACTCACAGGAGAGACGGCGATGGACAGAGGTCAGATACTGATGGGGCAGAGTCACGACCCCGAGCTGTCCCATTTGTTTGCTTGTCAGTTTCCCTGCCCTTGCAGCCAAGAAACTTCTAACTTGAAAATGTGCATTTCAAGCTCTTTGCATTTTAAAGTTCTCTGAGGGCCATTTATAGTCACACTCATTTCATTTTAAAAGAAATAGGACTGACCTCCGTGGTCCCCGGTGTCGAATGTATGTTTAGCAAAGGTATTTCTCGGGTTACATTGTCTTTATCCAGGAAACCTTAGAAAGGCAGTTTCTTCGTCCCTCTTTTTCAGCAGAAATTCAAATCCGTCGAGTTCCAGTGAAGCCACCAGATTTAAGTTACAGTGAATGAATTATGCTGGTCATTCCTACATGGAATCTACTTTAACTGAAAGATACCCAAAGTTCAGAGGTGGGTTCCTACCGGTTCGGACCGATTTGCCCGAACCGGTAGCGACCCGCTGGTGATGTCACGATGATGTCACGGATCCGGTTCGGTCGGTGCCAGTCCGTGGGTGCCGCCATCTTTTTTTTGAATTTTTTTTATTTTATTTTTTTGAATTTTTTTTTTCTTCTGCGCATGCGCAGAAGCTGAGTTTCTGGCACTCCGCATGCATCGCCATCTTGTTTTTGGCTTTTTTAAAAACAAATATGAGGGAATTTGTTTTAATTTTTGTGCACTGCGCATACGCGTGCGTGAAGTGTGCACGCACCCACGCGGTGCGCCCATGCGGTGCGCCCATGTGGTGTGGGAGGAAGTGAACTGGCAGCGAAGTAAGTTAGAACCCACCCCTGTTCCAGAGTGAAGCAGCCTTGTAATAATAACAACAATGACAACAATGACAACAATGGAGAAAAAGCACAAAATGCAAAGACCGGCAAATAGAAGTAGGACGACGGTAGCAAAAGAAAGCCAAGTTAATTCCAATAGGCGCCTTGCGTGCTATCCCAAAACATCCTGAACACTACCAGCATTGACAAAATCTCTGTCAGTCAATTGCAAGAGGCAGCTTTACCCAGAACAGCTTAGATCTTTAACACCGTCAAACAAGAACCTCAATATGATGACCAACTATAATAATGATGATCACCAATAACAGCAGCAACCACTTGAAAAGGGAGGATGATCTGGAAGTCTGGATGGTTGGTTGCTTGGTTGGATGGATGGATGGATGGAGACTTCCCAAGTCTCTGAAACACAGCCGAGGTCATAGGCATTCCCAAACAATGATTGAATGATACATGTTTCTTAAAGTCATGAAATGATGTCATGTATGTATTTGCCTCTACTATTAACATCAGGACACAAGTACTGCACTGTCTGCTTGAGTAGTCTGCTTGATGCAAGTGTCATCATGTGGACCATCATTGCTTGCTACACATGCCATTTGCAATCCATCCATCCATCCATCCATCATCCATCCATCCATCCATCCATCCAAGCAACCAAGCAACCAAGCAACCAAGCAACCAAGCAACCAAGCAACCAAGCAACCAAGCAACCAAGCAACCAAGCATCCAAGCAACCATCCATCCATCCACCCATCCACCCACCCACCCATCCATCCATCCATCCATCCATCCATCCATCCATCCATCCATCCATCCATCCTCACTATCTATCTATCTATCTATCTATCTATCTATCTATCTATCTATCTATCTATCTATCTATCTATCTATCTATCTATCTATCTATCTANCATCCAAATACACATCCATCCATCCAAGCAACCAAGCAAACATCCATCCATCCACCCACCCACCCATCCATCCATCCATCCATCCATCCATCCATCCAAGCAACCATCCATCCATCCATCCACCCATATACCCATCTGCCCATCCATCCATCCATCCATCCATCAATCCAAGCATCCATCCACCCATCTACTCATCTGCCAATCTACCCATCTGCCCATCCATCCATCCATCCATCCATCCATCCATCCATCCATCCATCCATCCATCCATCCATCCATCCATCCATCCATCCATCCATCCATCCATCCAGGCATCCATCCAATCAAGCAACCAACCAACCAACCATCCATCCACCCATCCACCCATCCACCCATCCACCCATCCGCCCATCCGCCCATCCACCCATCTGCCCATCCGTCCATCCGCCCATCCATCCATCCATCCATCCATCCATCCATCCATCCATTCTTCTCCTGCCTGATACCCACCTTAAAACGCAGGTGTAGAAGCCGCTGTCTTGCACTTCTGCGGTGTGAAACCAGATGGAGTCTTCATCCTTGTTGATCCTTCCTTCCGAGAAGATAATGGGCTCTTCGAAATCCCCTTTGTTTTTGTACCACATCAGACGCAGCCCCGTGCTTTGAGCCATGCTGTAGTTTGTGCGGATATAGCTGTAGAAAAGAGCGCATTTCACGCGCACTGGCTCACCTGCCAAGGCCATATACTTCTTGAGGTCCACCAGCCAGTCAATGCAGCCATCCACTGAAAACAAAGAGGAAGAGCAAAATGTCATAACAATTGTCCAGTTTCAAGACCCAGCTGGGGTTTTGGCAATTGATCACAGATCCCTTGATATTTCATGGTTGAGCATGACTTGGCTAAAAACTCTTTAAACAGGACCTGACTGCGTTTCTGAGAAATCCATCCTTTTAAGATATCCCTTCTATCACTTCATTATTTTTCTCTGTTTTTAGTTCCCTCAAAGTCCTTCCGATCTCTGGCTTCGGGGACTAATTTCCAAATCACAGCATATCAAATATAATTACAATATGGTCACTTGTACCCAGACAAGTTCTGCTAAATTTCCATTTCCAGCTCATTATCGCGTATAGTTTTGAGAAAGGTTAAGTTCAAGAGACGTCTGATGGGGAGCTGAGAACATCCAACGTGTTCAAGAAAAAGAAGCAAAAAAGTCAAGTACTGTATGAATCTCTCTCAAAAGCAAGATTAAATCCCCATTGTAAAAGTTGGCAATTAAAATTCTACAATGCGGAGCTTGGAAAAGCTGGACGCAACATCCTTGCTGCTCAATGAATAGATGATTTCTCCTGATAACTTCCCCATATTCACGCAACTTCCCCAGTTGCATACACATGAATGGGGGGGGGGGGAGAAACCTACACAATTTTAATCATGCAGCTCTTACTCTATTCTATTTATGGATCAGATCTGCTCTACAGTTTCCTTTATGATGTAGCCAACGCGCTCTACATGGGGCTACCCTTGAAGAGTGTTCGGAGACTACAATTGGTCCAGAATGCGGCTGCGCGAGCTGTCGTGGGTGCACCTAGGTACACCCATATTACACCTACTTCGAGACTGCCTTCTACCGCATAGCTCCCAGCGACCGGTGAGATCCCACAGAGTTGGTCTCCTCCAGGTCCCGTCAGCTAAACAGTGTCGGCTGGCAGGCCCGTGGGGGGGGGGGGCTTCTCTGTGGCTGCCCCGGCTCTCTGGAACCAGCTACCCCCTGAGATCCAGACCACCCCCACCCTGCTGGCCTTCCGGAAAGCAGTGAAGACCTGGCTGTTCCGGCAGGCTTGGGGCCGTTGATCTCGCCTCTGTAATTGGCGAGGTCCGGCCATGAAATGGTATGTATGAGTTTTTAACTGTTTTTAATTGTTTTTATTATGTTTTCTTTTAATGGTTTTTTTATATTGTTGTGAGCCGCCCAGAGTCCCTTGGGAGTTGGGCGGCATACAAATTTAATAAATAATAATAAATAATAACATCAGAGGGAAAATTTGGGAAGTTTTAACAGCTCTGCCAAGAGAGCAGCGCTATATAATTCCTGGACCCATTTTCATTCAAGGTTGTCATGATGTAGAAAGACCTTGCAAAAATCACATTCAAGTTAGCATGCCTTCCTCATCCCTCCTCGTTCTTTTTTCCTTCATTGTTGTGTCATAAAAACCTCCTGCAAGCCCTTCTAATCATGAACAGGGATGATGGATTGCAATGCCCATGTAATCCTCTCACAATGGTGCCGCTACCTTTCCACGCACAAATATTGTGCTGAGGAGAGATGAGACATACTGTATACGTCTGTGGCAGAGGTGGTATTCAGCCGGTTTGGACAGGTTCGGGCGAACCGGTAGTGGCCATTTTGAGCAGTTCAGAGAACCAGCAAATACCACCTCCTGTTGGCCCTGCCCTCCCGCCCCCGCCATTCCCTGTCCTATACGCCCTATTTTTTAGCTCAGCTGATTCACGCGGCAAACAACAGCTCAGCTCACCAGTGCTGACACCGAGGGCAGTCTTTGAGTGCTGCCACATTTTCAAGCCGTGCGCGCGAGCCAAGCACATGCATGGAAGGTTGTGAGCATGCGTGGATGAGGCGCATGTGAGCGAAGCGACCCCGTGCGCGCGCTCATATTTTTGGTGCTGCTGAGCGAACCAGTAGTTAATTATATGAATCCCACCCCTGGTCTGTGGTGAATAAGACTGAAGACACAGCACATCTAGTGAATTGCCCGTAAAGGTACATCCAGTGGCTTAACAACTGTTTGAAGTTATGACGGATCCCACCCAAAGCTACTTACAAACTGATTTTAAAGTTACATCGTCCGTACACATACCTAGGGTCATGGAATTGCATTTTGGATGTTTGGCAACTGACTTGCCTTTACAGATGTTTGCAGAGTCTCACAACTCTGGGACTACGGGTTTTTTAAAAAATTTTAACTGGTTTCTGGCATTTACTTCCGGTTTCCAGCAAAAAACGCCCATTAGGTACAATGGGTTTCCTTAAAAACCGCAGAATTTGCTTAACAACCATGGCGTTTGTATAATGTCTTCCACCTAAAATGCTGAAAAATCACATCTAATCATATGATGCATCAACTTGTGAATGCAGCAACTTAACGACTGGCCTCAATTACGGTCCTACGTCAAGGATACTCATATGTGTTCAAACCAGTGTGTTAACTTCTGTACAAGATAACTGTTGTGGTCTGTTGGCTGCCGGCCCCTCCAGCAGCTGAATCAGAGGAGGAGGAGGCGTGGGAGTCAGGGTCAGCATCAAGGCAACCTGGGAGCTCCGAGGGGGAAGAGGGAATGGGGCTGGCAGAGAGAGAGACAGAGGCGGAGCCTGGGCCGTCCATCAGCCCTCAGATGGAGAGTCAACAGCCCCCAGGTCTGGAGGTGGCTGATGAGGAAGAGGAGGAACAGCTGGGTCCAGTGCCTGACGCACGGATGCGTAGAAGGCAGAGGAGAGGAGAATTTATTTATTTATCAAAGAAATTTATATAGTCACCCAACTCACACATAGGTGACTCTGGGGGCCTGTTGTGGCCTGAGGCAACCTGAGAGCACCGAGGGGGAAGAGGGAATTGAGCTGTCAGAGATAGAGATAGAGGCGGAGCCTGGGCCGTCTATTAGCCCCCAGAGGGAGAGTCAACAGCCCCCAGGTCCGGAGGTGGCTGAAGAGGAACAACTGGGTCCGGTGCCTGACGCGCAGATGCGCAGAAGGCAGAGGAGAGGAGAGCAGCGGGACTCTATGGGCCGGTCTTCGGGACGGAAGAGTCACCGCTGCTAGCTAAGCCCCATCCTAGCTCTGAGGATAAAAGGCAGAGGGCGGAGATGAATAGATGTGGCAGACAACTATTCATCTTCCGGATGGACGGACTTGTTAGCCTGCAGTAAGAGAGAAACTTTTTGCCGGGGCTGCTGGCACTCCCAATAAAGGAATTTTTGAGTTCACTTCAGAGGATTTTTCGTGTTTGGGGAGCTGGGTCAGAACAATAAATTCTTATACATCAAACTCTTAATTAGCTGTCCCTCAATGAAAAGGGGTGGCACAGTGGCTCAGCGGTTAAGATGCTAGGGTTGTTGGCTGGAAAGCCGGCAGCCAGGTTCAAGACCCGAGTGCCGCGCAATGCGGTGAGTTCCCATCCTCATCTCAGCTCCTGCCAACCTAGCAGTTCAAAAGCATGTAGATGCAAGTAGATAAATAGGTACGGTACCACTTCGGTGGGAAAGTAACAGAGCTCCATGACATCCTGCTGGCCGAAATTGTCTTCCAACAGCGCTTGGTCAAGGGCTCAAAATGGAGATGAGTACTGCCCCTTATAGTCGGCAACAATTAGCGGAGTAAAATCCGCAGGGACTCTTTTCCAATGAAAAGGAGTTTGCATGTAAGAGACCAAATACTATTGGGATTTACATTTTTGCATAACGATGTCATCGCACAAACAATGCCATTTGCATTGGCTGCATCCCTGAAACATTATTTGATTTGCCCGATTTTGGAGAATAATGGCTACACCCTTCCCTTCCCATCCCACCCACCCATTAGCTCGTTCAAATGATATTTCATTAAACTACGGTTAAGTATAGGAAGTAAATTATTCATAAAACCTAACTTTCTTTCTCCTGGGAATAGCTTCTCTGGTTCTTCTTTATTCTGAGCATTAGGATGGTACACAGGCTATAAATATTTGATTAAATTAAATATTTGCTAGTCTCTTCGTGTGTCATGCGTAAAAGACCATTAAAAAACTTCCCAGCAAATAACATAAATTAAGAAAACAGATTTTTTTTATATAAAACACTGGGAGGTTTCCAAATGAGGTTAACAAGGGATTAAATATTTCTTTTTGATGCTAAAGAGCCTTGTCTGAATGGCTTATACAACAGATCTTGCCAATAACGCTTTAGATTTTAAAAAAACACAATTTTTTATTCAGCCAGCTCTTGGGCTGAATAGCAGATACGATTTTGTGTAAAGAAAAGTTTCTTCAAGTTGACCCTTGAGAGACTCCACACATACAAAGCATTCTCCTTGTTGCTTTTAAAAACCAGACAGCAGA
This sequence comes from Thermophis baileyi, assembly GCA_003457575.1. Lineage (NCBI taxonomy): Eukaryota > Metazoa > Chordata > Lepidosauria > Squamata > Dipsadidae > Thermophis > Thermophis baileyi. Next base: position 64,475 of record QLTV01004116.1, on the reverse strand, counting down.
AACACTTGCTCTCCTCATAACATTTCATCATTCGTATTTTTGACCCTGACAATAAGTGACTTCCTAGTCAGTCTTCAGATGGTCCAGAATCTAATGTAGCAATGGAGACTACAAACATATTTCAGAAGAAGAGGAAGAGGGAGGAGGAGGAGGAGGAGGAGGAGGGAGAAGGAGGAGGAGGAAGGAGAAGGAGAAGGAGGGGAAGGAGGAGGAGGAGGAGGAGGAGGAGGAGGAGGAGGAGGAGGAGGAGAACAACAACAGCAGCAGCAGCAGCAGCAGCAGCTAATTCAAAGAATGTTGGCCAATGGGCCAAGCCAAACTGAGTAGAAAGCGGAAGCGGAAGCGGAAGCGGAAGCGGAAGCGGAAGCGGAAGCGGAAGCGGAGGAAGCGGAGGAAGCGGAGGAGGAGGAGAAAAAGAAAAAGAAAAAGAAAAAGAAGAAGAAGAAGAAGAAGAAGAAGAAGAAGAAGAAGAAGAAGAAGAAGAAGAAGAAGAAGAAGAAGAAGAAGAAGAAGAAGAAGAAGAAGAAGAAGAAGAAGAAGAAGAAGAAGAAGAAGAAGAAGAAGAATCACTAGAGCAGGGATGGTCAACTTTTTGACTGTTGGATCAAAATTTTGGAAAATGCCTAGCTTGACTTTGCCAGCGTATCTCACACATCTCCTAAGCAAAAGAGATTCTTCACATATTTGTTATTTTAAAAAAATACACTCCAATCATATACCTGCGGAAGTTGTGGGTGCTCCATCATTGGAGGTTTTCAAGAGAAGACTGGAATGGTAGAGGGTCTCCTGCTTGAGCAGGGGGTTGGACTAGAAGACCTCCAAGGTTTCTTCCATTCCTATTATTCTATGTGCTGTGTTTCTGATATCCAGGATCTGCCGAACAATTTGGGTGGTATTTTATTGACAAATTCCTGCAGCCTACCAGAGGCAGCTCCAGGTCATTCAAGGCCTTCATTCTTGAAGTGGCTTTAGAGAATGTTCATCTCTCTACAGCCTCTGCAGCCTTCAAAAACCACCCAAAAGCACATCTCATTCTCGCATGATTTTCAGAGGCTGCATGACAACATGGCCCTCTCATGCGACTACCGGAAGGTCCAGAGTCTACACGAGAACACACCCCAGACTTTTTTTATCCTGCTTGTATTATTTTTATAAATAACTCTAGGCAGCAAACATATCCAATACTTTTTCTTCCTCCTCTTTTCCCCACAACAGCAATTCTCTGAGGTGGGTTGGACTGGCCCAAAGTCACTCAATCAGCTTTCAGGCATAAGGCAAGTCTAGAACTCCCAGTCTCCTGGTGATTGGCCCAAAGTCACCCAGCCAGCTTTCAGGCCTAAGGCAGGACTAGAACTCCCAGTCTCCTGGTGATTGGCTCAAAGCAGGGGTGAAATGCTGCCGGCTCTATCCGGCTCGCACGGGCCGGTAGTGCCGGCGGCGTGAGGTTCGGCGAGCCAGTAGTGGCGGTGGTGGGAGGCTCCGCCCACCCACCCGGATGTCAGTCACGTCCTGGTTTTAACCCTCTGCTCATGCGCAAAGACTTTTGCGCATGCGCAGAGGGTCAAAATCACGACGTGATGACAGCGCACACACTTCCGAGCCAGTAGGGAAGCTGGCTGCATTTCATCCCTGGCTCAAAATCACCCAGCCAGCTTTCAGGTGTAAGGTGGGACTAGAACTCCCAGTCTTCTTGCGAATGGCCCAAAATCACCCAGACAGCTTTCATGCTAAATCAGGAGCGGAACTCAGTCTCCTCCTTTCAAGCCTGGTGCCTTAACCACTAGACCAACCTGTCTCTCTCTCAAACCCTCTCTTTGGAGAGTTATTGCAACATAACCAAACTGCTTCTGGTCCATTATCACTTAATGATCCAAGAAAAGTCAGCACTGAGGAAGGCAACATTCATCCTTCACACACATTGTCTTTGGTATGGTTCTTGGAATCCATGTCATCAAGAAAACTATCTAATTACTCCACAGACATTCTAGAGTCAAGTGGTACTAAAAAGAAGGAGGAGGAGGAGGAGGAGGAGGAGGAGGAGGAGGAGGAGGAGGAAGAGGAAGAGGAAGAGGAGGAGGAGGAGGAGGAGGAGGAGGAGGAGGAGGAGGAGGAGGAAGAAGAAGAAGAAGAAGAAGAAGAAGAAGAAGAAGAAGAAGAAGAAGAAGAAGAAGAAGAAGAAGACAATGCATTTCCATGCTAATAAAGCTTCTTTTGCATCAGTCAAGACCAAAGATTAGTAACTTTTTTTGGTGCCAAACTCAGCAGCTAATGATGGAAATAATTAACAGATCGGGGTGCATCAGCTCAAAGAGGAACAACGCGGGCTATGAATCTTCATTGTTTCTGCCTAGTTAGAAGCTTTTTGTATTTGTTTTCTGGCTTAAACCTCTGATGACTCCAAAGGATATAATTACAAACAGCAACGTGTGCTGAGAAGCTGACGGAAGACTATTTATAAGAGAGCATGTAACATCTGATGACATTTGGGGGGAGGGCAAGAGAAGAAACCCTCCGCGATGCGCTTAGATGAAAATCATAATGATCAAACAGAAGCTAATCAAAGTGACAATGTCCTCTCTTTTCTACAATGTCATTTTCTCTTGTCAAAAGAACACCGAGCAGGCTTCTGTTTTACACAGCTCACACATGGCCTCGAATCTAGGTCAAAGCTGTTCCAAACACATTCGGGGAGATGTTGAACAGCGACGGGGAACAAAATGGCAACCCAAGGAAGGCCATGGGTCTACAGGGGTCTGTGGCCTCAGGGTCAAATGTGAGTTCCATATCTAACCTCTTGGGAAAAGCCTGACAGAAAGAAGTGGAAACCTTGCAAAAAATTCAATCTTCTCAGATATTCCAGGAGGAGATCTCCCACAATGGGGCTGAAAGGCCAGGAGAGGTCAAGGAGACGCCGTGATGTTAAAGAGTTCAAGCAAACTAGAACTAGACCAGAAAATGACAGTGAGGACAATTGGCGACTCTGTTTATCAGGACGTAAGTTAAGTCCTGTGAAGAGCCATTGCAAGAAATGAGTACTGTCAACTCGCAAAGCATCCCTGGCCTGCTCTCGAGTTGCCATAGGCAAGGGGGATGGGAAAACTGAAGAAGCAACACGGCAGCTGAAGACAGGAGCACATTCCAGACATATCTTTCTCAAGGCTGTATCCCAGGGTTACCCCACAGCAGCCGGAGGGGAGGGATCTCTACAGCCCACGAAATTGCTCTGTTGGCGAATGTGATTGATGACACACCCTGGGGGGAGGGGGGAAACAGGGTCATGATTAGGGCCGTAAATTACGTGGGGTCAGAGTTGGCTTCATTTAAGCATGAGAAGTGAAAACTGAAAAGGGTTATGATACCTAGCATTCTTCCAGTGTCTGAAGAAGATCAAAATGAAGAAGGTTAAGACCTGTTCCTTGTGGTGCCAAAAATGTAAGACCCAGCATCAAGATCTTAACTTAGAGAAAGGCAGATGGCGGTTGAAAGTTAGGAAAAGCTTACACTGTAGAGAGAGAAAAAAGAGTCATACTGAAATAGCTATAAATCATGAATGTAATATATGTAGGAGAAGGAGTGGAAGAACTGAGGTGGAGTTAAAAGAAGGATCAGCCTAGAATCCCTACATAGCTACAAGCAGAGTTAAGTCCAACCTCCCTTGAATTCCATGGATGCTGATCTAATTCCAAGCAGGTACCAACTGTTAGTTGGGCATTAATCTTCTCAACTAAGGGTTACCACCTGATTAGAGTAAGACGAGGGTCCATGGAATTCAAAGAAAGTTGGACTTAGTCCACTTATGGCTATGTAGGGATTCTAGGCTGATTTCTCTTTTAACTCCACCTGCAGGTTCTGCCACACTTCCCACAGTATACTGCTGATCAACTAGGGATGAGGATGGGAGGACTGGATGGGTGTTGTGTGTGTGTTGTGTGTGTCTCTATGTGTGTGTCTCTGTGTTTTTGTATTTCTACTACTGGAACTAAAGGTGATTAGGTAAATGCCAACAGCTCCCCAAACTTAAGAGAACTGTTATATCAATGTATCTCAGTCTCTCAAGACCACTTAACAAAGTGGCAACTATCCATTAACACAGAAAGATGAGAGGAAAAAGCTGAGAACTTAAATTCTGGAGGGCACCTATACAAAAGCTCTCAGTTCTTTTGCTCTGAAGTTGACAATCAACTTGTGCCCAAGACTCCATCCCTGTTGCCAATAAAGAATGCATGACACACATTAGCACTCCACTCCAATCACGTGGAGTGCTAATACCACTTTATAATGCCTTGGTAAGGCCACACTTGGAATACTGCATTCAGTTTTGGTCGCCACAATGTAAAAAGGATGTTGAGACTCTAGAAAGAGTGCAGAGAAGAGCAACAAAGAAGATTAGGAGACTGGAGGCTAAAACATATGAAGAACGGTTGCAGGAACTGGGCATGTCTAGTCTGATGAAAAGGAGGACTAGGGGAGATATGATAGCAGTGTTCCAATATCTCAGGGGTTGCCACAGACAAGAGGGAGTGAAGCTATTCTCCAAAGCACCTGAGGGTAGGACAAGAAGCAACGGGTGGAAACTAATCAAGGAGAGAAGCAACTTAGAACTAAGGAGAAATTTCCTGACAGTTAGAACAATTAATCAGTGGAACAACTTGTCTCCAGAAGTTGTGAATGCTCCAACACTGGAAGTTTTTAAGAAGATGTTGGATAACCATTTGTCTGAAGTGGTGTAGGGTTTCCTGCCTAAGCAGGGGGTTGGACTAGAAGACCTCCAAGGTCCCTTCCAACTCTGTTATTCTATTCTATTCTATTCTATTCTATTCTATTCTATTCTATTCTATTCTATTCTATTCTATTCTATTCTATTCTATTCTATTCTATTCTATTCTATTCTATTCTATTCTATTCTATTCTATTCTATCAACCTCCACACTACCTTTTACATAATGGATTGGGCTTTATATTTAAAATCTCTCCAGCGGTCTAAAGATTCTGGGCGCATATTACCCTGAATTGTATAATATTTTATGAGCAATTATAAGCAAGCATGTACACCATTTCCAAGTAATTCCTCCCGCCACTTGCTGTCACCCGAATAATCTTTACATTCTAAATCTGCCTGTAATAGTTTATGTTAGCAACTGTCACCGGAGCAATTTATAACTGTGGCGTTTGTTAGACATGTCAGTCTACCTCGTTACCTCAAGCCTACACTTAAATTCAAGGCAATAAGGAAATACGAGTTGGATGACATGTGTGACTTTATTGTTTGCACATGCCTAAGCGTATTAGGAATCCTGAGCATGTCCAACATTGCTTCCAACCACAAGGGAGGGAGGGAGGAAAGGAAGGAAGGAAGGAAGGAAGGAAGGAAGGAAGGAAGGAAGGTGGGTGGGTCACCACCTCCAATATACACTACATGAACATGACAAGATAAATAAATAAATACAAAAATTATGTATATACCCACATATATTATATGACACAGAGAAACAAACACAGTCTAGTTCGGATGTATACATGTCCATGGCGAGAGAAACGAATCTTGCGAGTTTGCCAGGCGGAGGGCCTAGGGAAACAAAGCTGCTCCAGAACCTGGTAGTCCTGCTAGAAGTACTTCAAAAACCTCCTCCCATCTTTCATTTGGTTTAGCCAGGGTTCTTCTTCTGAAGCCAAAGATGGCCGGAGAGCTGTCTTGTACAAGTGTCCTCTGTCAAATGAGAACGTTGACCCGCCTAAAAAGGAAATGGCTCTTCCGAGTTGGAAGCCAGAGGTTTTTCCCAAGCCCATCTGCGGATGCTATCGATTGGCCTCTTGGACCTCCAGTTTGCCGAGTGGGTCCTTCACCACCGACCCCACAACCCTCCTGGGTTCCAGAGGTCCCAAATATTGGCTTCAAAGCAGCAAGAAATGTCATCCCGATCGATACGTCTGAGAAGCTTAGGAGACACCCGCGTCTCCTCTTGATCGCCCCCATTGTTCTTCGAAGAGTCTCCACTCTGGCTTACAGCTTCCCATTCAACATCTGGCAGCGCTAATTTCCACTGCAATGAAGCCAATTAACATTTCCACTCAAATGACAGGGGGAAACTTTGCTTGAAAAGGTGTTGACCCTTTTTTTTCCCTGAGACTGAGGTTTGTCATTTCTTCTCCCGCTTCAACTCATTAGCCGGATGCTGCTGCAGAATTTAAATAGCTCCCGCAATGACAGAAGATAAGCAGGCGCTGGGCATGGAGAAGACACGGCGAGAGGGAAAGGACTGCTTCAATCTATCAGAATAGAGCTGGAAGGGACCCTGGAGGTCTTCTAGTCCAACCCCCTGCTCAAGCAGGAGACCCTATACCATTTCAGATAGGTGACTGTCTATTCTTTTTTTTTTAAAACCTCCAGCGATGAAGCCCCTTCAACTTCTGAAGGCAAGCTGTTCCACTGGTTAATTGTCCTCACCATTAGGAAGTTTCTCCTTAATTCCAGGTTGCTTCTCTCCTTGATCAGTTCCCATCCCTTGTTTCTTTTCTTGCCTTCTGGTGCTTTGGAAAATAAGTTGACCCCCTCTTCTTTGGGGCAATAGCAATAGCACTTAGACTTATATACCGCTTTACAGCCCTCTCTAAGTGGTTTACAGAGTCAGCCTCTTGCCCCCAACAATTTGGGTCCTCATTTTACCCACCTCGGAAGGATGGAAGGCTGAATCAACTTTGAGCCGGTGAGAATGGAACTGCCAAATTGCAGGCAGCCGGCAGTCAGCAGAAGTAGCCTGCAGTACTGCACTCTAACCACTGTGCCACTGAGGCTCATAACTGAAGCAGCCCCTGAAATAATGGAATACTGCTATCTATCATGTCCCCCCTCATCCTTCTTTTCTTTAGAGTTGCCAAACCCAAATCCTGCAACTGTTTTTCATATGTTTTGGTCTCCAGGCCTTTAATCATCTTAGTTGCTCACCAAGTGTAAGTGTTGTGGTCCGCCAGTGGCCTGCGGAGCTAGCAGCAGAGTTGGACAGCGAGGAGGCTGGGGAGGAACATGGGCCAGTCCTGGAGTCTGGAGAAGGCTCAGTGTCAGAGGCAGAGATCCAGACCGGGCCATCTGGGAGGTCTGTGCTGACTCCAGAGCCTCCAGAGGCTGACATGAGCGAGGCAGAGGAACAGGGGGAGCCTGTTCCCAATGTGCGCATGCGCAGAGCTGCCAGAAGGCAAGAACAGTTACGGAGGAAAAGGGCTACTCGGGAGTAAGGCTTGGAGATGATGGGCCGCTCCCATAGGATATAAAAGTGGAGCAAACAGATGTGCTCGTTGCAGGAAACAACTTGGTTCACTTTGTGTCTCAGCATTTTCAGTTCTGACTCCGTGCTCTGTTTGGCCTTGCAAAGCTCCTTGCCAATTAGGTCTTTGGCAGCGTGTCAAGAGAGATAAAGGTTGGTGCTTATCAGCCTTCTTCCGAAAGACTGTGGCAGACTTCTGTCAGACTAATTAACATTGTTTGGGACTTATTACGGCTGTGAATGAACATAATTTACAGCCATTGAAATAAAAAAAGAGGTTTTTGGGACTACGTTTGTGTTTTATTATTTATCAGGTCAGAACAGTAAGTATAATGTACATGCCAATGTCTCCTTTGGAAATCAGCCATGCTGGAGGGTTGTTGTTTCTTCATGATCCAAAAATATACAACAGAAGAAATATGGCAAGCGGTCCAAAATACAGATGCTAAGATACTGAAATGAGACAACTAGAATATTTAACTCAGTAGGACAATGACAAGAATGGCCAATTTGTTTCTGAGAGAAGATGGGCTCGACTTATTCCCCAAAGCACCTGAGGGCAGGACAAGAAGTAACGGGTGTAAGAATATTAAAGAGAGTTCCAACCAAGCTGCAACTAAGGAGAAACTAAGAAGTTGGAAACTAAGGAAAAAAATTTTTGGCAGTGAGAACAATTAATCAGTGGAATGGCATGCCTCCAGAAGCTGTGGGTGCTCCATTACTGGAGGTTTTTAAGAAGGACTGGACACCCAGTTGTCCAGAATGGTATAGGGTCTCCAGCTTGAGCAGGGGGTTGGACCAGAAGACCACCAACGTCCCTTCCAACCTTATTATTCTATGTTCTATGTTATGGATGACTGGCCCAAAGTCACCCAGCCGGCTTTCATGCCTAAGATGAAACTAGAACTCACTATCTCCTGGTGATTTACCAAAATGTCACCCAAATAGCTTTCATGGCTAAGGCAGAACTAGAACTCCCAGTCTCCTGGTGATTGGCCCAAAGTCACCCAGCCAGCTTTCATGCCTAAGGTGGGACTATTACTCACTGTCTCCTGGTGATTGACCCAAAGTCACCCAGATGGCTTTCATGGCTAAGGCAGAACTAGAACTCCCAGTCTCCTGGTGACTGGCCCAAAGTCCGCAGCCAACTTTCATATCTAAGGTGGAACTAGAACTCACCGTCTCCTGGTTTCTAGCCTGATGTCTTAACCAGTACACCAAACCAGTTCTCTAGTACTTGGCCAATAATTTTTTAAAAAAATAATAATTAAATCCTTAAGTTACCAGGCTATCAAAAACGTAGAAAAAAATACCTCTCAAAGTATGGCGTTCTCTCTCTCTCTCTCTCTCTCTCTCTCTCTCTCTCTCTCTCTCTCTCTCTCTCTCTCCATGTGCATTTGTTCTTACCCTTGTTGGGTGGTGGTTTTTAACCAATTAAGAAAAACTAAAAAAAAAATTGCAAAATTGTTTTGTTTGCCCGCTGCAAAAACAGGTTTTTTTTTCCTGTTGGGCCCTGACAGTGTAATAAATGCAATTTGGATTATTTGCATATAAAAGGCGTTATCATGATGTCCTCCTTGCAAACGATTCTAATGGGATGACTTTGAAAAAAGAAAAATATCCTTTTGTAAACGTACTTGTGTCAAGTTTTTGCCTAATCCAAAAATCAAGCTGTGTCGGTCTGTCAGCTTCCAGCCTTCTCTGATGCTTCTCCAAATCGTGTCTTAATCTCTTTTAAGACTCGACATAATTGAGAATAATTGGCGCTTGTGATATCTTGATGTTTATGGAAGGGAAATAATAAGGTGCCGGGAAAAAAAAAAAAACCCTTCCCAGCCGTGCACTTCTCTGTGTGAATAAAACTGAGATAAATTTTGAATCTCTGTGACAGTCAGCCCAGCTGTCGTTGCCATTACAATGTAATCTTTTGCCAGTTTAAGATAATATATATATATATATATTTAATAATCAAGGTGGTAAGAACCAAAGCTTTCCCTCTTTCCTTCTTCAGGATGGATCAGTAGGTTTAAAGTATTTGATGCCAGACTTATGTAAACTCATTTCTGAAATGTAGATGATGATGGAGGAGGAGGAGGAGGAGGAGGAGGAGGAGGAGAGGAAGGGGAGGAGGGGGCGGGAGAGGGGAGAGGAAGGCGGGAGGAGGTGAAGGAAAAGGAGGAGGAGGAGGAGAAGAAGAAGAAGAAGAAGAGGAAGAGGAAGAGGAAGAAGGAGGAGAAGAGGGGAAGGGGAAGGAAGGGCAATAGAGATAGTGAGAAGAAGGATAGGAAGAGAAGGAGAAGGAGAAGGAGAAGGAGAAGGAGAAGGAGAAGGAGAAGGAGAAGGAGAAGGAGAAGAGGAAGAGGAGGAGGAGGAGGAGGAGGAGGAGGAGGAGGAGGAAATAAACCTGGCGAAATCCAAC
>QLTV01004116.1:19478-32306 GCA_003457575.1 Thermophis baileyi | reverse complement strand
AGGGAGGGAGGGAGGGAGGGAGGAAGGAAGGAAGGAAGGAAGGAAGGAAGGAAGGAAGGAAGGAAGGAAGGAAACGAGGGGATCAAGAGAGATTAGAACAAACAACATTCACCAATAATTATTTCCAAGATCTTCTGAGGGAATTAAATTGCACTGATACTACAATATAGAAGAGGACTTATTTAGGCTGGCTACACATCATTTCTTAACTTCCATTATCACCTTGGGCCTGCAGTTCCACAGTTTAAAATGAATCAAAGAAATCTTGGAATCAAAAGAGGGGGGGAAGCAAAACAAACATAGCCCCTTTCTCTTCCTCCCCCCTATAAAAATCCTTTAGGAAGTGAAGGAAGTTAACACCCACCCCTCTCCTAGAAAAATGAAATGTCCTAGGAAATACTGAAAAGGAAGAATATGTTTCCCTGGATGAGGAAAGGAGAAACATGTTTTAAAGACAAAGCAGCTCCCTGCAGCTCCCTGCCCCCCCCCCCCCGCGCGCGCGCTTCAGCTCCAGGGTGATGGGATTAAGACCTTCACCCTTAGGACATGATAGACATAATAGGATTAACCCACTACCATTTAGCAGAAGACACAGAGCTCACTACATTGCATAATCTCCTAAGCACAGTGCATCACCCTCCAAACGTCAACCAAACTTAGCTCAGACAACCTATAGAGCCAGCTATGACCCCAACATACCCCCTACAACAGCCTCAGCATCTCAGCCTTTTTCTCTTCTTCAACATCTTCGAGGCATGTGATCCCCCTTTCCCCAGGACCTGAGACCATGTGGTCCTGCTCTCCTCCATTAAACCATCTTTCCAAACAGCCACCATGCTTACAGTCTTTTTCCCCACTTGGAACCGAACCCAGAAGGATATTCCTTACAACAGAAGAAAAGTAATCAAAAAGCAATCTCATCTTCCATCCGTTCTTTAACATCACAAATTAATGGCTTGGCCTGACATCCTTAAAAGTAGCACTCTAGTACCGCAATACCCAGATCTTAAACCTCAACTCAGGTTATACAGGCACCTTTCATCACAATTGACAAATCTCCTTAATCAAAACTAGCTCACAATGCACTTTTTGCCAATCTTTAGGTTAAAAGGAAAGGTTGCCAACTTTGGAGAACCAGGAGACACAAAGATTTTCGATCTTTGATGCAATGTTCTCTAGGCCGAAGGTGTGATCCAGACAGGTAATGAATCTAATGTTCATGCTACCTTTGGCATCAATTCCAGTAGAAATGGAGAACTTCCCTCAAAAACACCTGAAATATTCCAAACAATCAAGTTCATAATTCTGACAACTGGGCTTAAAGTCTGTTTAGGTTCACTTAGGGTTTATGTCCCAAAGGTGCTTTTTTTCAGGAGGCAACTGGACTTCCTTGTTTTTTTTTCATTTGAAGACGTTTCGCTTCTCATCCAAGAAGCTTCTTCAGCTCTGACAGGATACTGAAGAAGCTTCTTGGATGAGAAGCGAAACATCTTCAGAAGAAAAAAAACCAGAAAGTCCAGTTGCCTCCTGAAAAAAAGTACCTTTGGGACAACCATGACCCATGGTTGGAGAATCTCTACAGACTTTTAGCTTTACAACTTGGGATGGACACCCTTTGAATGGTGTGGGAGTAGGAATGGATTTCCAGAGGAAAAAATTGCTGACTACAGGAACCAGGAGCGCTACTCAGGTGACCCTGAGAACACAGATAAACCTCCAAGTACCTCAAATGCTCTAAAACAGGGGTGTCAAACTCACATAGTCACAGCGGCATCATGTGAGGTATCGGGACTTTTTTCCCCTTCGCTAAACCGGGCATGGGCATGGCCAGCGCGTGACACATCCGGCCCATGGGCCGGGAGTTTGGCAGCCCTGCTCTAAAAGGATGCAAATGACCAGCTGTCTGCAAGGAGTATAAATCCTTCCATTCCCCACCATCCAGTCAGAGCTGAAGAAGCTTCTTGGATGAGAAGCAAAGCGTCTTCAAAAGAAAAGAAAAAAAAAACAAGAAAGTTCAGTCCTGAAAAAACACCTTTGGAACAACCACGACCTGGATGACTGAGAATCTCTACAGACATTTAGAGCTTATATTCCTCAGAAGGTAGGGATTCTTGCATTAGATCGGGAGTTGGTAACAAAACAATCTCCAATTTTAGCTCCAAGCCTAACATTCCGTGTTTCTACGATTAATTGGAAACGATGCAGTTGGGTGTTCAAGAAACACAACGCCAACGTGATATGGTTAGAGGGAGTTGCAAACGGATGACCTCAGATTCTCTATTTTTGAATAAACAGATGTACTCTGAGCTGGCCAATGCCCTGCCTCTTTCCAAAGAAGCATCTTCCCATTTCTATAACCACAGAGACAACAGAGAAGAGAGGAAAGGGGAATTTTTTTAAAAAAACCAGCACTTTTATTTTCCATGCACAGAAAAGAACCAGAAAAGGTACATTTTGGTATCGCCCCCTTCTAAAACAAAACAAAATTAGATTCTTTTCAGCTTAGTGACGCTATAATATAAATCCGGAGCGTATCAGCAAAACAGTTCCACAAATGCAAAATTTTCTTATACAATAGATCAAGCTCATCGTTGCAGCCTCAGCATATAGCTTTTTGCTGCAGTGAATTTCCTTCGGCACCGAATTAATCCAGGAGAGCCGAGCATGTCGTGCAATTTTGTATAACATGATTTTTTTTTCCAGCTGCCAGTCTTCACCTGTGGTCATTTCTCCTCCCCCCCCCCACAACTTCTTAAAAAATAGCCAGCCAACTATAATTGAAAAACCGACAACTTTCCTAAATCAAAAAAAGCACTCCGACCCAAATCAGGAGGTTTTTTGGGGGGGAAGGGGATTCACTCCGGCACCCTCATTAATTATTAGATAAATTGCTTATTGATTTCTTCGCATGCTTTCTGACGCCGTACGGAGCACACACATTTCATACGAAGTGCTGATAGAACAAGGAACGGTTGGCAAAATAAAGGTTCAAGAATGAAATATTCAGGAATGCAAAGGGAGGCAGATACGGAATCTTAGCCTGGATATAATTTAAGTGCCAGTAATGAAAGTGTAGAGATCCTCAGTCATTCAGGTCATGGTTGTCCCAAAGGTGCTTTTTCAGGAAGCAACTGGACTTTTTTCTTTTGAAGACATTTCGCTTCTCCTCCAAGAAGCTTCTTCAGCTCTGACAGGATAGTGGGGAATGGAAGGATTTATACTCCTTGCAGACAGCTGGTCATTTGCATCCTTTAAGAGGGTTGTTCAACCATTTGGAGGTTTATCTGTGTCCTCGGGGTCACCTGAGTGGTGCAAATGGTTCCTGTAGTCTGCAATTTTTCCTCTCTGGAAATCCATTCCTTATTCCCACACCATTCCAAGGGTGTTCATCCCAAATTGTATAGCTAAAAGTCTGCAGAGATTCTCAGTCATCCAGGTCATGGTTGTCCCAAAGGTGCTTTTTTTCAGGAGGCAACTGGACTTTCTTGTTTTTTTCTTTTGAAGACATTTCACTTCTCATCCAAGAAGCTTCTTCAGCTCTGACAGGGTAGTGACCCCGAGGACACAGATAAACCTCCAAGTGCTTCAGCCACCCTCTAAAAGGATGCAAATGGCCAGCTGTCTGCAAGGAATATAAATCCTTCCATTCCCCACCATCCAGTCAGAGCTGAAGAAGCTTCTTGGCTGAGAAGCGAAACGTCTTCAAAAGAAAAAAAAAACAAGAAAGTCCAGTTGCCTCCTGTCAGGAATGAAGCCAATGAGACTTTGTTAAAATGCTGGTTTCTACACCGCTCTGAAAGCCAATCAGAAGGAGCCACCAGCCTGTTTGATCTCTAGATCCTAAGATCCTCTCCAATTGCAACATGGTGTTGTTGTATTTCTCATTTTCTGAGAACTAAACAGAACCCATCAAACCTGTTCAACATTTTCCAATTATCATTCATTACACTGCAGAAAAACAACCAGTCCCCAAGCTGACGTGAAGATGAAATGAATGCCTCCAAATGAGAAGACGGCTAACTCTGAAAAAGAACTTGAGAAGTTTACGTGCTCCTCAGTGCCGCCGCTATGAAAGGTCAGAACATCTAAAAGTGGAATCTACAAAGGACCAGCTTTTCTTGGTGTCTCGACATAAGTGACAAGAACGAAAATTACTTCCGGATGACTAGAAAACTGGGTTGAAAGCAGATGCTCTTTTAGCTTGTTGGAACTACAACTGGAGGGAACACGCTCACAACTTACGACCTTGTCATTTAGCAAATCGTCTGGAATTACAATGGCGCAGGAAAACAGAAATCACTTAGGGCCAGTCCTCGCTCTTCAGACCATAAGAGCATCCTCCAGTCACATGATCAGCATTAGGGCCCCTTTTGTACCCAGCCTGTGTTTATGAAAGTTGCAGTATCTCGCATCCCTGATGGCCACTTGCAACCTTCTCAGCTGCCTTCCAACAAGCGAGTGAATGGGGGAAGCTGGTTTCGCTTAATGACTGCATGATTCCCTTAACAACTGTGGTGATTCACTTAACAACCATTGCCCCCCAAAAAAGGTCCCAAAATTGGGCGCACTGAACAACCACCTTGCTTAGCAATGGAAATTCTTGTCCCAAATGCGGTCGTAGATTGAGAACTACCTGTACTTCATCCATTATGCATTTTATGTATTGCCTTGCTACAAAGCTCAAAGTCTACCGAGCAGTAGTGCTAACTACCCTGATGTATGCCAGTGAGACTTGGACTGTATACAGGAGGCACCACTTCCACATGACTTGCCTCCATAGAATTCTGAGGATCCGGTCGCAGGACGAGGTGCCAGACACAGAAGTCCTCTCCAGAACAGGCCTACCATCAATTCACACCCTGCTGATGAAAGCCCAGACACGCCGGGCAGGCCATGTTGCAAGGATGCCAGACCACCGCATCCCCAAACAGCACCTCTATGGTGAGCTGTCTCAAGGAAAGCGATCGCACGTGGGACAAAGGAAGCGATACAAAGACACGTTGAAAGCCTCCTTCAAGTCCCTGGATATCGGCACCACCTCCTGGGAAACCCTGGCACAAGATCGATCGACATGGCACACGTTGATCCACCAAGGCTGGCAGACATCTGAGGACAGAAGGACAACCATAGCACAAGAGATGCGAGCACTCCGCAAAGCCAGAGCTGCAAATGCTGCAACAGTGATGCCCACACATGTCTGCCCGAAATGTGGCAGAATGTTTCGTGCCGGGATAGGCCTTATCAGCCACCTGCGGACACACCGTGGACAGCCCACAACCCTTTAGACGTCAAGGTCCTCTTCGAACACGATGGGCGAACATCATCATCCCACATCCCTGATGGCCACTTCCAACCTTCTCAGCTAGCTTCCAACAAGCAAGTGAATGGGGGAAGCTGGTTTTGCTTAATGACCGCACAATTCCCTTAAAAATTCTTATCCCAAATGCCTTCGTAGGTTGAGAACTACCTGTACTTAATCCATTATGCATTTTATGTATTGCTCCAGAAAGGCTAAAGCAGTTCAGATCCAATAATGCTTCGTTTCCATTTAGGATTTTGTTGAGTTATAAGGTAAAATAAGATACAAAATATGAAAGTAAATGGGAAAGCAATGGGGGGAAAAGGGGGTGGGAAGAGAAGTGAGGAAGAGTTGGGAAAAAGAAAAAGAAGCATTGACTTTCGACTCTCTGTTGCAGTAAAATAAAGCATCAACATCAAACCACAACTTTTTGCTTTTTCGTGATAATATAAACTAGCCATTTCTAGGATCTATCAATCGAATCGGTAAAACCCAAAATCAAAGTTTCATTCTTTTCCACTTTGAGCACAAAGTTCAGAAGTGGTCTCCATGTGGAAACAAAAGCACTTGTATTCTTTTCTTTAATCAAAATAGTCAATTTTGCCATTTCTGCTGACTCCATCAGCTTCTGCAACCATTCATCCATGGTGGGAATTGAAGTGTCCTTCCATTTTTGTGAGATCAAATACACGCTTTGTGAAAAGTAATTCAGCAATCAGGGATGGGCAACTTTCGACCCTATGGACTTCAGCTCCCAGAATTATACATGGGTAAGATGAGACTAGAACTCACAGTCTCCTAGTGATTGGTCCAAAGCAGTGGTGGGTTGCTGCCGGTTCGGACCGGTTCCCCCGTACCGGTGGTGGAAATTTGCACCCACTCGCCGAACCTGCAGCGATGGCCGGCTGTCCATGCCCCCGAACCGGTCCTCCGGTTGCCGCAGCTGGCAAAGAACCCTCTATGCATGCACAGAGGCTTCTGCGCATGCGTAAAGGGTCATTTCCCCGATGTTGTGACATCACACTTCCGTCTCGATGCGAACCGATAGGGAAGGTAAGTGGAACCCACCCAGAGGTGGGTTTCAGCAGGTTCTGACCAGTTCTGGAGAACCGGTAGCGGAAATTTTGAGTAGTTCAAAGAACCGGTAGTGGAAATTTTGAGTAGTTCGGAGAACTGGTAAATACCATCTCTGACTGGCCCCGCCCCCATTTATTCTCTGCCTCCTGAGTCCCAGCTGATTGGGAGGAAATGGAGATTTTGCAGTATCCTTCCCCTGCCACGCCCACCAAGCTATGCCCACCAAGCCATGCCACGCCCACCAAGCCACGCCCACAGAACCGGTAGTAAAAAAAATTGAAACCCACCACTGAACCCACCTCTGGTCCAAAGTCCAAAGTCACCTAGCTGGTTTTCATGCCTAAGGTGAGACTAGAACTCACGATCTCCTGGTGATTGGTCCAAAGTCACCCAGCTGGCTTTCATGCCTAAACTGGGACTAGAACTCTCAATCACCTCACAGTGTGGCACCTGGGGAATTCTGGGAGTTGAAGTCCACCCCTCTTAAAGCTGCCAAGACTTGAGACACATTGCTGTAGCCTCTGTCTTGTTCCAATTCCTGAACGATCCTGGGTTTGACGCTTTGGTTCTGTTTGCCAGGAGAAACGGAATACGATTTCCTGTTTTTGACACACGTCGCCCACAGCTCAGTCCCAACCCAGTGATCCTTAAGCCTCCTCCGGATGTATTACACCCAATAAATTAATAAAGGAATAAAAACGCCTTGTCTTCAAAATACTGCCAGTCTCCGAAAGCAAACGATGCTTCTGTTGGAAAAACGATCACTATAGATCAGAAAGTCCTCACCTCTCCATTTGAAATGGAGGGAAAGACATAAATAATCTGCTTAACATGACAGTCAATTTTAGATATTCTTTTATTACACTTTATGGTCTATGAAGTGCTTTTCCTTATATGCCTTCCAGTGAATGCTATGTAATTCCTGCACGGATGATAGATTTCCCTTTAGAAAAAAAAGAGCGGAGGTCTTAACTTTTTAATAGAAATCGCTCCCCAGGAATGCTTAGCTACAGTTCAAGCTGCTTAATTCGAAGAGTTATGTCGTTCATTTTAAGAAACTTTCAATGATATTAATCACGCCCGGCTATTTTTATTATTCCTGTCTAACAATGCTAATCTAGCATGAATAGACTCTTTAACCAGCATATTAATACTTTTCCTCCCTAAAGTGGGATTTAGTGGTAAAAAAATAAGATTATATAATATATGTATAGGTAGGTAGGTAGGTAGGTAGATAGATAGATAGATAGATAGATAGATAGATAGATAGATAGATAGATAGATAGATAGAAGATAGATAGATAGATAGATAGATAGATGATAGATAGATAGATAGATAGATAGATAGATAGATAGATAGATAGATAGATAGATAGATAGATGTATATGTATACGTATATAGATGATAGATAGAAGATAGATAGATAGATAGATAGATAGATAGATAGATAGATAGATAGATAGATAGATAGATAGATAGATAGATAGATACATACATACATACATACATACATACATACATACATACATACATACATACATACGGATGTATATGTATATGTATACGTACACACACACACACACACACACACACACACACACACACACACACACACATTATATATACATATAACTCTGCACATGTCCGGAGTGGTGCGGTGGCCTAGAGCTGGAGCTCTCACTTCACAATCAGGAGGCTGGGAGTTTGATCCTAGGTAGAGGCAGATATTTCTCTCTCTGGGCACACTGAGAATATATCTGCTGAACAAAACTCTGCATTGGGGACAGGAAGGGCATCCAGCCATTAAAACACTCTGCTAGCTCCATTCAGTTGCCCAGACTCCACCCCGCAAGGGATTGTGGGGTTGTTAAATGATGATGATGATGATGATGATGATGATGATGATGATGATGATGATATCTCTGCACACGTCCGCACCCACATATACTAAAGATTAACAAAAGGGCTTCATAATTAAATAGCCCATAAGTATCCGACTGTCACTGTTCCCTTTTCTGAACTTCCAAAATGCAAGATTGGCACACCCTAGCAAGAAGCTTGGCACACCATCTGCAAAGCATCATGCGCTTTCTAAAAATTTTTTTACTGACAACCATCTCCAAAAGATTATTTTCAGTTCATCTGCTAAATGCTCTCATTACAGGTTTCAAGCTTCGTTCACCTCCTTGCGACCATCTTTCCACGCTTCAGAATCCTCAAAGTTCTAGATCACAGAGATGACATCTCAAAGTCTTGGTGCCTAGGGGGTAGAGGTGACACGCAAGGGAAGGCCTTTATTCACTCGTTCAGACAAACCAGAGATAGAAAGCAACTGGGCCGTGGTCACATCTAGCTGTATGAATGAGAAAGGTTCCAGATCTTTTCAGGTTCTGGATCGTTGACGTTCTGGATCTTTGAGGATGGATCAAGGTACACTAGCTACCTTACCAAGCTAAGTAGCATTATTGCAGGAGGTGTTTGGTCCTTAAGTCAGCAGAATTCCACAATACCTTAAAATTCCTCTTTTAACTCTTTCCTGCAGGTCCTGCCACTCCTTCCCCTACACCAGATTTCCATCCTAAACATGAAGAACCCTTGGTCCTCCTCTCAGAAAATGGCCTTGTTGAGGCTTTCCAATGCAGTCCATCTCCAATGCAAAAAAATTCATTGCATTCAGTCATATATCATTTCTTTCATCTTGCATCAGGGTTTCAGCTTATCTGATCAACATTTTACACCCTACGGCATGGGTCTGCAACCTTAAACACTCAAAGAGCCACTTGGGCCCGTTTCCCACAGAAAACAAAACAACGGGAGCCACAAAACCTGGGTGGGCGTGGCCAACTCGACATCACTCACTCCCACCCAGTCACATGACACCCCCCCCAGCCATACCTACCCAGGTTTTGTGGTTCCCCATGTTTTGTTTTCTATGGGAAATAGGTATCTCCCTCTCTCATCTCTCTCATCTCTCTTTTTCTCTATCTGTATCTCCCTCCTCTATCTCCCTCCCTCTCATCTTTCTCTTTCTCTCATCTCTGTCTTTTTTTTTCGGGGGGGAACGCTTCCCCATGCCACTCCCTTCTTTCTCTTGGCCCCGCCGACAAGGGAGGAGGAAGGCCAGGCTTGGGGAATGGCCCCCACCCCACAAGATCTGCCCCCACCATTCTCTCCCAGCCCTCTTTGCTGGCGGCAACAGCAAATGTACCACAATGAAGGCAGAATGCTGTTGCCGCACAAAGGCAAGTAGAGGAGCGCTTCGCTCCCGCACTAAGGCTCCGGCCATGCCACTGCCATGACAGGATGATGGTTCTTTCATCCCTCTGCTGTGACAGAGTGACAGGGAGCCGCAACAGAGGGCCCAAAGAGCCGCATGCGGCTCCTGAGCCGCAGGTTGCAGACCCCTGCCCTACAGCCATAAACACAGGCTGAATGTCAACCCTGAAGTTGGCCTGAGTGAGGCCATTTTCTAGCTTCAGCATTGCCACACTGGAGCTGAGGGTTAGGGAGGGGGGGAGTGAGATAGAGGTGTGTTTTTTTAGCCAAAACAAAATACTTTCTCTTGGGAACCAAGGACATTCCCACAGGTGGTCGGAGAGAGGTGGAGTGACGTTACCAGGCAACCGGATGACACCATGATTGGACCATGTGGCTGACTGTTTGGGGAAGGGGAAAAACTTTTACTTTTAACTTGGTGAAAACCGTGGGAATATTAAGAGTCGGTTTTCACCAGCTTGTGCCAATATGATATTTCCAATAAATTAGTTATTTGAGGAATCTACCTGCCTTGGAGTCCTATTTATTAGGGGATTACTTGGAATCCTGACACAGAACCTGATTCAGTTAGAGGAATGTTGATGAGTCAACTGAACCAAAGAGTCAAGCAACATGCTGTTCCCTTTTGTTTCCCCAAGAAATGAACTGAATATTAAAATAGTTAGGAAAAAAAGGAAACCATCTCATCTAGATCTTATGTTTTGATCATATGGACACTTGAAGTAGGGTGAAATGGATGGATTGTGTTTAATTTTTTTTTAACTCCCTTTCAGCTTTAAAATCGGAATGGTTAAAGCCAGGGGTGGGCTTCAAAAATTTTAGCAAGGGGTTCTCTGCCCAGTTGCTGAGTGGGCGTGGCCATGGTGGGCATGGCCTAGTTGGCCTCCTGCACCATGGCAGGGGGGGGCATTTTTGCCCTCCCCGGGCTCCAGAGGCTTTCCTCGAGCCTGCAGGAAGGTGAAAACGGCCTCCCCAGGCTCCAGAGGCCCTCTGGAGGCTGGAAACGGGCCCGTTTCCGGCCTTTCCGAACTTCCGGTAGGCCCGTTTTTCGCCCTCCCCGAGCCTCCATACGCGCCCTGCACTTACCTGCATCCAAAACGGGCTGCGTGGGGACTCCTGGGAGGGGAGGGGAGGGGTGGGCAGGGCCAGCCAGGAGTGGGATTTGGGGGTTCTCCGAACTGCACAGAATCTTAGCTAGAGGTTCTCCCGAACCCCTGCGAACCCCCAGCAGCCCACCCCTGGTTAAAGCCTTCTTCTGCTAAGGCATTGCTTTCCAGCTTTATGTGACACTTACAAAATACTATATTATTTTATAACCCAGCAATGCCTTCCCTCGTAGGCGAGATCTCACAACTACACACTGCACCGCTAAGGTCACCAACAAAGTTAATTAGTGCCTTCCTATTTGCAGGTTCTTCTGACCCTTTTGTATCTTCTTCTACAAAGAGGTTGAAGGACCAGCGATGAATTCCACTTGTTTAGTCTGCCTCTGGGAAGGATGATTAATTACTGGCTTCCTTTCCTAATTATTTCAGTTCAACATTAAATAATGCTATTTTGTTATGAATATAACAAATTAAGGCAATAATTCATCACATTAAATCTTCCAGCTGTGCTGAGCTGGAAGAAGAAAAAGGAACTAGGACCTACTGCTGGAAGCTGTTAATTAAAGTTACAGTAGAACTTCAGTAAACCTTTACGATATCGTACTGGATAAGCAAACTCCACATTTTAATCTGTGTAGGAGGGAAATGTAGAAAACACATGGTATCTGGATCCTGATAAAATCTTGTCAAATGAAAAATAGAGATTGTCCTCCAAATTAAGTGATGACAAACAGAATTGATCTGATGTGTAGAATTTAAACATCTCATGGATTGAGGATATTGAATCTCCCCGAATGGTCTATTTTGGGAGTTGAAGTCTACACAACTTCAAGCTGCCAAGTTTGAAAAACACTGGTCCTATGCAGTCTACTTTCCTTAAGATCTCAAAGCAGAGAGATGGAAATGTTATCTTATGTCCTGCTCCTATCTATGAGGTTTTACATTATTTCAATCAATCAATCAATCAGAATAGAGCTGGAAGGGACCTTGGAGATCTTCTAGTCCAACCCCCTGCTCAAGCAGGAGACCCTATACCATTTCAGACAAGTGGTTGTCCAGTCTCTTCTTAAAAATCTCAGTGATGGAGCATCCACAACTTTTGAAGGCAAGCTGTTCCACTGGTTGTCCTCACTGTTAGGAAGTTTCTCCTTAATTCCAGGTTGCTTCTTTCCTTGATTAGTTTCCAGCCATTGTTTCTTGTCCTGCCCTCTGGTGCTTTGGAGAATAATTTGACCCCCTCTTTTTGTGGCAGCCCCTCAGATACTGAAATACTGCTATCATGTCCCCCCTAGTCCTTCTTTTCTCTAGACTGGCCATACCCAATTCCTGCAACGGTTCTTCATATGTTTTTGTCTCCAGGCCTTTAATCATCTTAGTTGCTCTTCTTTGCACTTTTTCCAAAGTCTCAACATCTTTTTTGTAATGTGGTGACCAAAACTGGATGCAGAATTCCAGGTGTGGCCTTACTAAGGCTTTCCACTGTTACTTTCGAAGATAGAAGATAGAAGAATGTCTCTGTTTTTACACAGTGGGTATCCACTGTTTGATGTTGACCACCAAAAGGCATTCGATGGGATAGAAAAGTTGTCCCACACAGGTGGGAGCATCCATTTGGGATTAAAAACAGTCACCTTGGTGTGTCACTCCTTGTGGTCAATGTAAGTATAAATCCTCCTGGAGAAATGCTAAAACAGAATGGCATGAGATATCTAAACTAGCCATCTGATCAAATTTAGAAGGTCGTTCCAAGAAAAATGGTGATGTGAACCCAGGATAAATATCAGTGGTTCTCTATCTTTGGCTTGGCAATCAACAGCTGGCATCCAGGTTAGTGTAATGGCAACATTACACTGCTCACTAGATCATACAAAACGTTTGCTAGACCAATTCTCGAATACAGCTCACCTGTCTGGAACCCGCACTGCATATCGGATATTAATACAATTGAGAGAGTCCAAAAATATTTCACGAGAAGAGTCCTCCACTCCTCCACTCGCAACAGAATACCTTATTCCACAAGACTTGAAATTTTGGGCTTAGACAACTTAGAACTACGTCGCCTTAGAACC
>QLTV01004116.1:7084-19419 GCA_003457575.1 Thermophis baileyi | reverse complement strand
TACCTGACTCTGTGGTTTCTTCCCCAAACCCCCAAAACTTTAACCTTAGACTGTCTACTGTCTACTGTCGACCTCACCCCATTCCTAAGAGGTCTGTAAGGGGCGTGCATAAGCGCACCAGCGTGCCTACCATCCCTGTCCTACTGTCCTATTGTCCTCATCTATCTGTATTCCCTTTGATCATGTTTATCTTTATACCTATACCTGCTATCTTGTACATGCTTGACAAACAAATAAAAATAAAATAAAATAAAATAAAAAAATCTGAACGGATGTCTGACTTCCTCTCCATCAACAAAACAGAAATCCCAACTTGTGGCACTGCAGGTCTTCACTCCAGTACAGGTAGCTCTCGACTTACACCACAACTGAACCCCAAACATCTGTTGCTAAGTGAGACAGTTGTTAAGTGAGTTTTGCCCCATTTTACGACCTTTCTTGCCATTTTACGACCTTTCTTGTTAAGGGAACACTGCAGTTGTTAAGTTAGTCACACGGTTATTAAGCGAAACTGGCTTCCCCAGTGACTTTGCTGGTCAGAAGGTTGCAAAAATCAAGTGACCCTGGGACACTGCAATCGTCATAAATATGAATCAGTTGCCAAGCTTCGAAATTTTGATCATGTGGCCACAGGGATGCTGCCATGGTTGTAAGAGTGAAAAATGGTAATAAGTCATTTTTTTTCAGTTCCACTGTAACTTTGAATGTCATTAAACAAACTTGAGAACTACCTGTAGTGTAGTTTAAGAACTATCCATTTCAAGACTTATTCTAACTGTGACTTCTGCTGACTTCAAGCTCGTGCAACATGGTTTCCCCCCCCCCCCAAAAAAAACTTCCCCTTCTGAAGTTATATCTGCAAAGAAGAAAGTCTCTTTTTCTTTCTGGTGACCTTGAAAAGGGAAAATATCATTTGTTCAAGGTTAGAGAGGCAAACATGCCACACTATTCCATCAAAAGCCTAAACTTTGACTCTAGAGACCCAAGGCCAAACGAAAAAGCTTTTAAAATGCTCCATCTCGTTCAGCCAATGTCAAGCAATGCGGGCCACTTTCAAAGGTCTCCCCGGTCCTCGGGAAACTATTTTTAAAAAATATTTTTCAATGCCCTGCCACTAAAATCTGAGATTACGTGTGCGGGAGAGACTAGAAAATGACAAGAGGATCTTATGAATTATCTGTAAAGGTAATTGAGCCATTTTTGGAATGTGCAAAAAAGCTGTCTGGTTCAATCAGCGAGCACTTTCTCCTTTCCTTCCCTTGCTGGGAATGGGAATGGTACCTTCACAGCAGTTGTTAGTCAAAGCACATCTATTGTTTTTGGAATTGCAACCTTGCTGTGTCTCGCAAAAAAGGATAATTACATAACAGCATTCCCAAATATCCATGTTAGAAATTCTGTTTATATATAGCACCACAGAGCAAAGTGTACAGTCACCATGTGCTTTACTGCTCAACTATATAACTGTAACAGGAAACAGGAAACTCTACCTAGAACAAAAGAGTACAGAGTATATACCATAGATCCAAACTTGTAAACACTGCCATCTACTGGCTAAATACTACTATAGCTATCTATGGAGATTCTCCAGGTCATGGTTGTCCCAAAGGTGCTTTTTTTTCAAGAGGCAACTTGACTTTCTGGTTTTTCTTTGAAGACGTTTCGCTTCTCATCCAAGAAGCTTTTTCAGCTCTCTGTACTACTGTAGTAGTACAGTAAAAATACATTCCAACAATGAATTCCAATGAATTGGTCACGTGATTTACATTCAGATGGTTGTTAGGAATGGAAATTTTGGGCTCAATTGTGGTCGTACGGTTTTTTTAAAATTAATTAACAGATTAACAGAGTTGGAAGGGACCTTGTAGGTCATCTAGTGCACCCCCCCGCCTGTATTCACAATTGTTCCCCTTCTTATAGATCCAAACTGTCCCAGTTATCTCATTTCTGGATTAGGTACAATCATTTTACTACCTCTGAATCTGGTTTAGATGCTTAAATACAAGTCTACATGCTATTTGTAGGAAAAACACAAATTGTGGGGCATTTATCCAATTATTTCCTTGACCGCCCCACCATTTCCATGCCCCGTGTGCATATCTGTCTTCTTGTATTTCTCAGACCCACCACACTCAATTCTGTCAACAGCTTTTTATTGCCCTGCTGGTGAACCTTGCCATAAAGGAGAGGATGAATTGCTGTCAGCTCAGGAATTGTTGCCCAAAAAAGAAACTAAGACAAATCTAATTAATTAGGAGGATTCTGCAAATAAACAGGGAGTCCCTTGTCACCCTTCATATTTCAAAACATCCTTCATTTCAAAACAAAAACGTCTGGGATTAACAAACTTTGGTCCATTTGCCATGATTTAACTGTTTCTTGCCACAGTTGGTAAGTGAATCACTGCAGTTGTTAAGTTAGTCACACGGTCGTTAAGTGAATCTGGCTTCCCCCTTGACTTGGCTTGTCAGAAGGTCACTACAACCGTCATAAGTACATGCCAGTTGCCAAGCCTCCGAATTTTGATTACGTGACCGTGGGGAATCCAAAAGTCGTAAGTGTGAAAAACAGACATAAGTCACTTTTTTCAGTGTCATCGTAACTTTGAACGGTCACTAAATGAACTGTTGTAAGTGGAGGACTATCTCTACTTAGTTTCAAAAGATTTTCGTAAAGCTTTCTGATGTGACTTTCTCGTTTCTCAACCTGAGCTGGGACCGTCTGTCTCTCCGTCTTGCTGAACTACAACGCTTAGTAAATCCAACTAGTATGGCAGTGGGGGATGCTGGGAATTGTAGTTAAAGGAATCCAGCTTCCCCATTGACTATGTTTGTCAAAAGCTGGCTGGGAACATCGCAAACGGTGATTGTGTGACCCCAGGATCCTGCAACCATTGTAAATACATGCTGGTTGCCAAGTGCCCAAATGTTCATTATGGGATCGTGAGGATGGTGCAATCCTTGTTAAAAGTGTGAGGATGCCTTTCTAACTTTGAATAGTGGCTAACGGAATGATTGTAAATTAAGGACTACCTACATCTACGTCTCTAACTCTCTGCGGTGTTGAAGCCATGGCACTTAGCAATACACTTAGGACGAGTTTTGTGAGAAGGAGGGAGCCAATCCATCTGTTGGCAAAGCATAAGTGCTGCCTTGAGCTCTCACTGTTGGGTGCTCACATACACCCAACCCTCCCTAGTTGGAATATCTTCTGCTAACGATGGCTGCATCCCAACTGTTTCTCCCACCCCGACGTCTTAGCTGGAAAAGAGAAGGAGCCTCCAGAGATGCATTTCTTCGTCACACGCAATGATTAAACAGGAGGCTGGCTTAAGAATCTAGTGATTCATGAATTCCAGAAAACCGTACTTATCGCAATTTCCACTTTTAGAACGGCCCGTGTGTCGTTACCCTCAAAATCCCCACCAGGAGACCCCGAAGAAGACAACAAGGCTGTCAAATGTCCAGTTGGCGAACCCAGAAAAAAGAAATTCATGAGACATTATTTTACCAAGAGTATAAAACTTTACTGAATAAACCACATTGGCACCGAAGAAGCAAAACCCACTCTGGGTTTCCCGCACAAAAGCAAGCATAGTTAATTCCCACCTTTCCTTACAGGCCACCCACAATCCAATACATCCACCTATCACTTCTGTTCATTTTGTTACGGGAAACAGTCAACCACGCCAAGACATCTGCTCTTGAGATGCCAGTAACGTCTCATGTGTTAGAATCATGTATAAAGTGATTGGGTTTTACTAATGTATACTTAAACCATTAATCTATGTTTGTTGATATTGCTTTAAATGTATTGTAAGCTTGTTAACTGCTATATAAGGAGAACAGGCTAGCTTGAGTCAGACTCACTGACTGACCGACTCACTGACTGATTGACTGACTGACTGACTGACTTCCTGATTAACTAAAGAGAGTTCGTTTCTGCTCATGTTCCTGATAGAACTACAGAACAAACTACAGACGTTCAAGGATTCTTCTATTACGTTTCAGTAGAAGATTTATCTGCTAAAGATTAATAGCTAAGTGCTAAATTCTTATCTTCGTGTTAATATGTTTTGTTTTGGACATTGTTAGTTTAAGCAAGTAAATTATTTTTGAAGACTTTGAAGATCTCTGTTTTATTGACTCTAAGATATCAAACTGCAACCCCACATTCTACTGCGTATACTCATTTCCTTAACATCACGGAAGCCAACGGATGCTTGGATACCCTTAAATTACACACACACACACACACACACACACACGGTTATTGTCAAGCTGCAAGCAAAGCAAAAATGTAGGCGAAAGTGTGAGTCAAGAGACAAAGGTGAGTTGTCTATGGAGATTCTCAGTCATGGTTGTCCCAAAGGTGCCTTTTCAAAAAGGCAACTGGACTTCGTTTTTTTGTTTTTGTTTTTCTTGAAGATATTTTGCTTCTCATTGCAACAGTTCTGAACTGAGGAAGCTGATTTAAACCAATCAGATTGCTGGAATTGGGTATATCTAGTTTAATGAAAAGAAAAATTAGGGGTAACGTGATAGCAGTGTCCCAATATTTGAGGGGCTACCACAAAGAAGAGAGAGTCAAGCTATTCTCCAAAGCGCCTGAGGGCAGGACAAGAAGCAACAGGTGGAAACTTATCAAAGAGAGAAGCAACTTAGAACTAAGAAGAAATTTCCTAACAGTGAGAACAATTAATCAGTGGAACAACTTGCCTCCAAAAGTTGTGAGTGCTCCAACACTGGAGGTTTTTAAGAAGAGATTGGACAGCCATTTGTCTGAAACGGTATAGGATTTCCTGCCTGAGCAGGGGATTGGACTAGAAGACCTCCAAGGTTCCTTCCAACTCTGTTATTCTGTTTTTTCTGTCTTCAAGGGGAAAAAACAAAGAAAGTCCAAAAAGTGCTTTTTCAAAAGCCCAGTTGCCTTTTGAAAAAGCACCTTTGGGACAACAAGGCAAGAGACAGCTACCCGTGTTTCATTGGTCAACGCGCTCATTCATAAATCCGTTCTGCCCTGTTTTTGCATCCATCTGTCATTTTAAAAAAAAAGAAAAGAAAGTAATGAACATCACTCTCTTGGGAACGTAATCAGGTCGCTTTGCTTTTCTTGGAAAAAAAATGCATATTCATGCATCAGGATAAAAATTGCATACCAAAATAAAACCCTAAGAACGGTTGTGGTTCAGAAGATACAAAGCCCAGTGGGGAAAGGTTGTGTTTTTTTTCCTTCTTTACGTTTAGAGTCTGTTATGCATGCCTTAATTTATTCAGCCTTGTCGGAGCATATGGGACCGAGAAGATTAAAACCTCAAAAGCAAAATAACGAGGTTGGTGAAAAGTGAAACACTTGAGGTAACTCATCCGTCATTCAGTACTGACTTCTGAAATGGGATTAATGACACTTTCAGTCAAGATGGCTTTTTTTCTCTCTAGGATCCTTATACTTATTGAGTCTGAAGAAAAGCTGCGCTGTGTAATGACACACACTTCGAAATCATCACCGCGAGTGTTTAAAAGTTTGCATCTGTTTCATTGTTTCCTACAAATTGGCCGATAATAACCAGAGGGAGAAGTACATCTTCAATAAATTAGCGTTCTCTCTCACAGCCCACTTCCTTCCATACCTTCATCCGACTAAGACTGTAGTAATAGAAATATATTTTCTCTCTTCATTTAGTTTCCTGGAAGTAAACCTTTAATACGGAAGAATGAGATTGCAACCTCTGTTTGCAACTCTGTTGGTACCGTAACTACAGACTTAAAACTTAACTTAAAACAGTTTGGGAAACTATTTTTAAAAAAATATTTCTCAATGCCCTGCCACTGCAATCTGAGCTTACGTGTACGGGAAAGACTAGAAAATGACAAGAGGATCTTATGAATTATCTGTAAAGGTAATGGAGCCATTTTTGGAACGTGCAAAAAAGCTGTCTGGTTCAATCAGCTAACACATTTTCATTCCCCCCCCTTGCTGGGAATGGTACCTTTGGGTGAGCTGTGCACCAAAGATCCAATCCAAAAATTCAATTCGATGAAATCTCTGAATCACCTCTGAATCAACTGAACAACTGATCTGTTGGTTTTGTTGTGGTCCGCCAGCGGAATGCGGTACTGGCAGCAGAGTCGGACAGCGAGGAGGCTGGGGAGGAACATGGGCCAGTCCTGGAGTCTGGAGAAGGCTCGGTGCCAGAGGCAGAGATCCAGACCGGGCCATCTGGGAGGTCTGTGCTGACTCCAGAGCCTCCAGAGGCTGACATGAGCGAGGCAGAGGAACAGGGGAAGCCTGTTCCCAATGCACGCCTGCGCAGAGCTGCCAGAAGGCAAGAACAGTTACGGAGGAAAAGGGCTACTCGGGAGTAAGGCTTGGAGATGATTGGCCCCTCCCATAGGATATAAAAGTGGAGCAAACGGATGTGGTCTCAACATTTTCAGTTCTGACTCCGTGTTCTGTTTGGCCTTGCAAAGCTCCTTGCCAATTAGGTCTCTGGCAGCGTGTCAAGAGAGATAAAGGTTGGTGCTTATCAGCCTTCTTCTGAAAGACTTCTGTCGGACTAATTAATCTTGTTTGGGACTTATTACGGCTGGGAATGAACAGAATTCACAGCCGTTTAAATAAAAAGAGGTTTTTGGGACTCCGTGTGTGCGGTATTATTTATCAGGAAGCCTAGGTCAGAACAGGTTTATTCTGACCTGAAGACGGCCCCGCACAATTTTTCACAAGAAATCAGCTTCTAGATCAATGCTTACGACAACCTAATCACAGATCTAAGTTGGATTTTTGGCTACTTCGTTCACCAAATCGCGTTCTCTAGAAATGACAGATTGATTAAAACCACGGGGTCCAATTCTCTGATTCAAAAATGGAGTAGACGACGGTGAAATATGAATGTCCTTTTAGAAAGAAGGAGAGTAGAAATATTTAATTCACTTGATGAACATGTACTACTGAATATTATTATCGTATCTGTACAGCCAAGTCACTGAGTTTTACGATTTTAAAATCCTAAATTTTGCAGGTGGGTTAGCTCTTAGGTCCGTTGGTTACTTGAACCTGCTTGTCTTTTGCAACCTTCTAAATCTCAGACAAAGATGTCACTAGACACATTTTCTTTGTGCATTGGGAAGTAGGTATTATGTCTACTCAACCTTTGATTCATTTTCCTTCTGAATAATTTAAAGCAAGATCTCACATACATTTTCAACAAGCAGATGGGAGCAGATAAGTGGTCGTAATCCTGCTGGTTAGTCACAAATCCAGAGGAAATCAAAGGCCAACGTTGAGCACTTTACAAAGGTTTCATTCCACCAACTTCCCCATAAATAAATAATAAACTTTACTATCACCTTTTTTTTCCATTCACCCCTCCCACCCCCCAAAAAGCAGCCTACAAGCACATGAATAAGGTTTTAAAACATCGTTATTAGTGCCAACAAAAAAAAAATACTTTGTTGTAGTTGAGGCAGTTTCCTGGCCTTGCCAAACTCTAAATCAGGGATGTCAAACTCAAAGCCCGTGGGCCAGATCCAGCCTGTGGGGTGCTTAGATCTGGCCCATGGGGCCAGCTTGGAAACAGCAAAGGACCGGCCTGCGGTGCCTCTGCACGCGTGGCCCCCCTGCGCCCCATTTTCACTGGCAGAGGGCTAGCAAAACAAACTAAAGATAAAACAAAAGGAGAAATGTTTCCCCTTTTGCAATTTGAGCATGCAAGAAGGGACAGGAAAGGAAAAAGGGAAAGAGGAAAGACAAAGGAAAAGATGGGATGATGGGAAGGAAGAAGAAAGGAGAATGAAGAGGGAAGGAAAAAGAAAAGGAAGGAAGGAAGGAGATTATAATGAGAGGCAGGGAGGGTCTGAGGGAAGTCCTGCCTTACCACTTGGGCCACCATAGGTACCCCCCATATGAGTGACGAGCTGGCCACGCCCACCCTGGCCCCCCAAGGCCAAGCACAACCCTGATGCAGAGGGAGGAAGGAAGGAAGGAAGGAAGGAATGAAGGAAGGAAGGAAGATTATAGTGAGAGTGAGGTAGGGTCTCAGGGAAGTCCTGCCTTAGCACTTGGGCACCACAGGTGCCCCCGACATGAGTGACGTTGAGCTGGTCACACCCACCATGGCCACGCCCACCCCCAGCCCTCCGAGGTCAAACACAACCCTGATGCGGCTCTCAATGAAATCGAGTTTGACACCCCTGCTCTAAACTATTTGGGTTAAATAGAAGCCAAATAATTGTGCCATCCCAATGCAGAAAGCTGTCTGAATAGGATAGAGAAGCACAATGGTCTAGTGGTTAAGGCACCAGGCTAGAAAGCACGATGCGGTGAGTTCAAATCCTGCCTTAACCAGCTGGGTGGCTGTGGGCCAATCATCAGGAGACGGTGGGTTCTAGTCCCGCCTTAGCTATGAAAGCCAAGTGTCTCCCGGGGGTCACGTGATCCCCTTTTGCGACCTTCTGACCAGCAAACTCAATGGGGAAGCCAGATTCACTTAACAACCGGGTTCCTAACTTAACAGCTGCGGCGATTCGCTTAATAATGGTGGCCAAAAAAAGTCGTAAAATGGGGGCAAAACTCGCTTAACAAATGTCTCACTTAACAACATAAATTTTGGGCTCAATTGCGGTCGTACGTCGAGGACTACCTGCACTGAGGCTTCATCTGACTGGCTTCTGACAGCGCCAGCTGTGAAACCTCACACAATTGAGCAAGGTCAAGGAAGCAGGTTTTCAAGGTTTTCTTGTTGGAAATAAACACAAAAATCTCAGAAAACATCAGAGGAATTTTCCAGAGTCAGTTCTAAGGAGTTATTTCCAACGAAACCTCTTGAAACATACCTTTCTGGATTTCATGACACCTCGGTGAAGCTGTTCTCTTCTAAGAAATGTTGTCAACCGATCCCGCTCTCTGGTATGACTTCATTATTTTGTGTCTTTTGTGTGTCTTCCCTTCCCAGCTTCCCCACAATCTGTCCAATCTCTTTAACTTTAGTCTTTATTTTTTTTCCCCTAAACAAAAAGACTCATCACCAAATAAAACCCCACGGCTGTTAGCCTCACTGCCACCATTTTGATTTTCCAAGAGGGGAAGTTCAAAAGCCTTCTCAGCTTTATGAGCCACGGTGGCGCAGTGGTTAGAGTGCAGTACTGCAGGGTACTTCTGCTGACTGCCGGCTGCCTGCAATTTGGCAGTTCAAATCTCGCCAGGCTCAAGGTTGACTCAGCCTTCCATCCTTCCGAAGTCAATAAAATGAGGACCCAGATTGTTGGGGGGCAAGATGCTGACTCTGTAAACCACTTAGAGGGGGCTGTAAAGCACTGTAAAGCACTGTAAAGCGGTATATAAGTCTAAGTGCTATTGCCTTTCCTTCCTTCCTTCCTTCCTTCCTTCCTTCCTTCCTTCCTTCCTTCCTTCCTTCCTTCCTTCCTTCCCTCCTCCCTCCCTCCCTCCCTCCAGATTGACTCAGCCTTCCATCCTTCCTAAGATTAATCCCTAAGAGCCCGATGTCGTGCTTAGCTAAAGTGTTAAAATGGAGTTTCCTTTTTACATTCCTTTTGATTCAAAATGAAACACCCCTTTGAAGCTGATTCATGAAGCAAACGTCTCCTCTCACCTTTAAAAAGGGATGGAAGATCCTCCCTTCACATTATTTGGTGTTCTGGAGGAGACCTGATAAAAAGTGTCCCACTCAGGTAAATTTTCTCCTGGGGCTGCTTTGACAAGGAGAATGGTGTTGCTCTGCACCAGGAGCCCAGGTGGCGCAGGGGTTAAAGGGCAGTATTGAAGGCTAATTCTGCCCACAGTCAGGAGTTCGATCCTGACGAGGTTCAAGGTTGACTCAGCCTTCCATCCTTCCGAAGTCAATAAAATGAGGACCCAGATTGTTGGAGGCCATAGTCTGATTCTGTAAACCACTTAAAGAGGACTGTAAAGCACTGTAAAACGGTATATGTCTAAGTGCTAAGTGCTCAGACACAAGTAAGTTGCTGGAAGCAATGCTTAAATATCAAGCTGCCCATTTGATGCTCTTTTTGAGAGCCAGGCTGGTGCCAATGGAAGCGCCCATGACAGTACGGGCGCCCACAGGCACCAGGTTGGGGATCTAAGCTGGAAAACATTGCAGGAGCAATGGGTGACCCACTTGGTGTTAGTTTAAACTAACAAGAGCTGCAGAGTTGATCTCCCTTCTGGGGAGGGTTTAAAGGGAACAATTCAATCAGTACAGGGCAAAGGAGAAACTGCGTGTCGCTTGTCTCTTCCTTTGACAACTTTGAAATGATTTCAATTGATACCAGAGGCCATTCTCGGATGATCCCCGAGGTCAGGCTTCATTTCCAGGGCTTCTGATTAAATGAACAGGAGGGGAATTTTGCAATGACTATCGGCGAAACGTGTCTGACAATAGAACTGCTGAAGACTGGAAAGAAAGACTGGAAATGGCTCAAATCAGAGGTGGTATTCAGCCAGTTCGGACCGGTTCGGGCGAACTGGTAGTAGCGACCTGCGACCGGTGGGTGGGCCTGCCCGCCCGCCCACCCCAGTGCTATGCTATCTTATTTAGGCACATTTTGAAGCCACGTGCATGCGTGCAAGCCATGTGCGCGAGCAAAGTGCATGCACGGAAGGCCACGTGCATGCGCAGAAGGGGGCACGCTCACATTTGTGAACTGGTAGGGAAAGTAAGTGAATACCACCTCTGGCTAAAACTCATCCCACCGAAAAGTCCAGCTTGCTGGACCTTGGCTCGCTAAACTCAGACTGCCCCACTACCATGGAGAGAGGAGAACAAGACATCTCGCCGTTCTCCTATACATGCAACGGGTTGTCGAAGTCTTCTCTAGCGCACCTGTTTTTGTGGGGTCCTTGGTGCTCTCTGAGCTTGGTGGTTTTCTTGTAGACGTTTCATTACCCAACTAGGTAATCTCATCAGCATGTAGTTCATTCCCTGTTTAAGACCAAACCACATTCCCTCCAGCAACAAACAACCTAGATAAGCAAGGATTAACACCAGACAAACAATCAAGCAGAAAACAAAGCACTAATCAAGGCACTACCAAGGAGAAAACCATGTCCCCCCCCAAGGTGCTTTTTTCAGGAGGCAACTTTCTTGTTTTTTCTTTGAAGACGTTTCACTTCTCATCCAAGAAGCTTCTTCAGCTCTGACAGGACAGTGGGGAATGGAAGAGCTGTCAGAGCTGAAGAAGCTTCTTGGATGAGAAGCGAAACGTCTTCGAAGAAAAAACCAGAAAGTCCACTTGCCTCTTGAGAAAAAAAAGCACCTTTGGGGCAACCATGACCTGGAGGATGGAGAATCTCTACAGACTCTTATATCCCCGCTAATCAATGGCAGGGCAAACTAACTGTATACAAGCAAAACCCACACTCACCATCACTGATGATGTTACCTAGTTGGGTCATGAAATGTCTGCAGGAAAACAACCAAGCTCGGAGAGCACCAAGGATTTCTGAGCTACAAATATTTTCTTCTGTTGGTACTCCTGTTTGTTTGTTTTTTTTCCTTTTTTTCTTTCTTGCCTTCATTATGAAGCGGTCAGTATCCAGAGGTATTATAAAAGGAGAATTCCTTCAAATGATTATTTGTCTGAATTTCAATTATTGAATTATGGTTGTCTGAATAACACGGCACCACACCAGGAGCAGCATGAATAGTGATAACAGTCTGAGAGAAGGGATTACACTATAAATACTGGATTTCTGAGTTACTCATACACATACAATTTACAGAAAGGGGGACAAATCTTTGTTAAGTCACACATTATTCTTTGGAGCAAGAGAGAGAGCTACAGATTTTGCTTCCAACTTTGGCTTTAAAAAAAAAAAAAAAGACAGGGATGTTAGCAACTAAAGAATTCTCCTCCAGCTAGCTCAGACAGTGGAACAAGAGTAAGAGCTATGGAGCTCTCCTAAATAAGCCTTTTTTTTTTGGTCTAGGACTGTACATTTTTAATAAATAAAATAAATAACCCACAATCGTACTCCAAATGGGGCTTCTCCCTATAATCTTGAATTCTGCATCTTTAATCTTCCTGGCAACATTGTGCTTGAGACAGCAGGAGATGCTCCTTGAAGAATCTGGACGAGACGGTGTAATTAAAGGATTCCTTGGTCATGGTTATATTGACAGTGTGATGTCATGAGTGTTCTTGGCTGCTCTTAGGTTATTTATGTTGGTTTCTAATTTTGGTTGTTTTTCTTTTTTGACTCGGTTTCTAGTCTGATTTAACTGCTAGCTGCCCAGAGTCATATATATGAGGTGGATGGAAGGAAGGAAGGGAGGTAGGGAGGAGGAAGGGATGGGGAAGAGGGAGAGGAGGGGG
>QLTV01004114.1:49331-61619 GCA_003457575.1 Thermophis baileyi | reverse complement strand
GTCCTGTCCACCATTAAACCATCTTTCCAAACAGCCTCCATGTTTCCAGTGTCTTTCTCCCCACTTGGAACTGAACCCAGATGGACATTTCTTCCAACAATTTGGCATCCCAGATGGGACTCCAGGCTAACCTGACCAATAAACCTGGCCCAGGTAAGCCTCCCTTGCCGGCCGCAGACCCATTGAGTCTGTGGGTGAGTTTTCCTGGACCTTGGCCATTTGGAAAAAAGGTTTTAAAGGGGTTTTGAGTTTTGAGCTCAAAGGCTGCTTGGCAAGAAGGTGAGTACCTCTAAATTTTAACTTTTGAAACCCAGAAAAGTGTGGGAAATGTGTGTATGCCTGTATCAGGGTTCCGATTAATGCCCTAATTAAATCATGAGCCTCGAGCCAAGCTTCAAAAGAAATCCAGTTATTTATTAGGAGCTTTATGTCGGCACGTTACAAGTGAAGCCAACTCTGACCTCACTTAATTCACATCCCGGCTCTGACTCTGTTTCCCCCTCCCCCCAAGGTGAATCATCAGTCATATTCCCCAACAAAGAAATTTTGTGGGTTGTAGAGTCCCTCCCTCCGGCCACTGTGGGTATCTGTTCTGCCCCAGCTATGGACCACAAAGAATGCAGCACACACAAAGTCTGTACAAACCTTATTTTACGAATTTAAGGACTACTAATGAGCTTTCTTAGTAGTTGTTCAAACAAAAATACAGTTTAAATCAGTCTTTTCTGAACAAGGGCTGTTAATTCAAATTCATTAACAGCCGACAAGAGTCCAAGGTAAAATAACTCAATTCTTGATGCAATAGTCTTTCCGATATCAGTAATCTTACTGTGGTTTGGCAAGACGCCCAGAAGCAATTAGCAGAACAGATAACACAGGAAAACCAGAGCCAAAGAGACGTTTTCTGAATCCGATACACGAGGTGATTATGAAGAGTTGTTTCCTGCAAATTACTTCAGCCGTCGTCATCCCTTAAATAGGCTAGGGGCGTGGCCAATTAACCCCAAGCCTTACTCCTGAGGAGACCTTCTCCTCAGGAACCATTCCTGCCTTTTGGCTGCTCTGCGTGCCCGTGCATTACGAATAGGCTCCTCCTCTTCTTCCTCGTCACGGATGGGAGCTTCTGGAGGTTCTGAAGGCCCTGGCTGAATCTCCGCCACTGGCACCGAGTCCTCACCAACCTCCTCACTGTCCGACTCAGGTGCCAGCTGCACAGGCCACTGGCACATCACCACAACAGCCTCTTCGCTGTCGGAATCAGCTACCAGCTGCATGGGTCGCTGGCGGGCCACAACAGTATC
Source organism: Thermophis baileyi (assembly GCA_003457575.1). NCBI lineage: Eukaryota > Metazoa > Chordata > Lepidosauria > Squamata > Dipsadidae > Thermophis > Thermophis baileyi. The sequence goes on along the minus strand of QLTV01004114.1, from coordinate 60,318 downwards.
CGTGGAGATGGCCTTGACATAGAGATGGCTGGAATGTGCTTTTGTTTTGACTGAAGTGCGATTCCCTCGCTGCAGCTGCGAGGCTCGGTTCCCCATCCCCCTGCCTATGGCAACTCGAGAGCAGGTCAGGAATGCTTCGTGAGTTGACATTTGGCTTCCCTTACTTCCCGAAGGCGACCTGTGCAAAGCAAAAATAGTTATGAGCACAGGTATTGATTTCAGGGGTGCGACCCTTCCCCAGGTTTTGTTGGGTTTGTCTTCATGGAATTTAGCTATGAGGCGGTCAGCTTGGATGTTTCTGCTCTTTACCCAAGATGCCTCTGATAGGGGGTAGCCCTTCCATTTGATTAGGTATTGGAGTTGTCTCCTGTGCCACCTTGAGTCGAGGATGCATTGCACCTCATAATGGGTTTGCCCCCCTATTACCACGGGGTCCAAGGGCTCACAGGGTAGTGGTCTCAGGATTGACCCGACCACGGGTTTTAAGAGGCTGCTATGGAATACCGGGTGTACCTTCCCTAGCAGTCGGGGCAATTTTAATTGCACCGTGACCGGGTTGATAATTTTCACTATGGGGAATGGCCCCATGAACTTGGGTCCCAGCTTCTTGCTGGGAACTTCCAGTGTTTTATGGAGAGGTAGACCTTTTCCCCCAGTTGGAACGGCCGTTGCGGGGCTCAGTGTTTGTCTGCCTGTTTCTTATAGGTCTGTGCCACTTTAGCTAGCGCTTTTTTGACATTCTCCCAAGTTGCTTTCAGTGTTGACAGCGAGTCTGTCAAGCTGACTGAGGAGGGGGGAATCCCTTGGATATTCTGGCATTGGGACGAAGTCCATGCCGCTCACTACTTTGAACAGAGTTAGTCCCGTGCTACTATGAACCGCATTATTGTACGCGACCTCAGCAAAAGGCAAGAGGTCCATCCAATTGGACTGCTGATAGTTCACGTAACACCTCAGGTACTGCTCTACTATGGCGTTCAGTCTCTCTGCCCTCCCGTTGGTGCTCGGGTGAAAGGCCCTGGGATGACCCGCAGGAACTCCTTCCACAACTTAGCCGTGAACTGGACCCCTCTGTCTGAGATGATCCTTCGTGGCACTCCATGCAGGCGGTAGATGTGCTTCAGGAACAGTTTGGCTAGCTGGTGGGCTGAGGGTAGTCCGCTGCAGGGTGTGAAGTGTGCCTGCTTGGAGAACAAGTTTATCACCGTCCAGATCACCGTGTTCCCCCCACTCTTTGACAACTCCACTTTAAAGTCCATTGCGATTTCCTCCCATGGCCTCGTCAGCTCTGCCACCAGTTGCAGCAGTCCGGGGGGTTTTCCTGGTCGCTTTTTCATCATGGCACAGATAGTGCAACTTTTCACATAACTGTCCACGTCTTTCTTTATGCCGGGCCACCAGAATTGCCTCCGTGCTAAGTGTAAAGTCTTTAGGAACCCAAAGTGGCCTGCCGATTTGACGTCGTGGCTCCTCTGGAGGATTAAGGTGTGTAGGGACTCTGGGACGTAGAGTTTTGTCCCCTTCCACGCTAGGTCCTCCCTTTTTGTCAAGATGTGTGGGTTGTCATGGAACCAGGGGTCTGCTAGCAGTTCGGTTTTGAGTTTCATGGTTAGATCGCTTGCGAGTTGGTCTTGCCGGTCGCAGCATTGTCGTCTGGTGGTCACTTGGGCGGCTGTTTGGGTAGGGGGGATGATGGCATCTACTACCTCCTCTCGTTCACATTTGTACTGGGGCATCCAGGAGAGGGCGTCAGCTAGGAAGTTCCTCCCCCTGGGATGTGTTTTAGCACGAAGTTGAACCAGTTGAAGTATTGAGCCCAGCGGACTTGTTTGGGCGATAGTTTTCACGGGGTCCTAAGGGCCTCCAGATTTTTGTGGTCAGTCCAGACTTCGAACGGTTTCTTCCCCCCTTCGAGCAGGTGGCGCCGGGTTAGCAGTGCCCATCTTACCGCAAAAACCTCTTTTTCCCATGCGGCCCAACGCCTCTCTGTGTCCGTGAGTTTGCGGGAGGTGTAGACGCAGGGCTGTAGTTTTCCTTGGCTATTTCTTTGGAGTAGCACTGCTCCCACTGCCACATCGCTGGCGTCTGCTTGGATAACGAAGGGTTGTTCAGGGTCAGGATGCTTCAGCAACGGTTCCTTTGCAAAAAGTTCTTTTAGTGTTTCGAATGCCTTTTGGCAGGTTAGGTCCCACTGTAGGGGTTGACCCAGGTGGGGCTTCGTCCCTGGGCCCCCTGTCTTTAGGAGGTCTGTCATGGGTTTGGCAATCTTCGCGAAGGAGGGGATGAATTGCCTGTAGAAATTTGCAAATCCTAGGAAGCTTTGTAGCTGTCTGCGAGTGCGAGGGGGCTGCCAGCCTAGGACGGCTTGTACTTTGGCTGGGTCCATCTCTATGCCCTCATTTGACACTCGGTAGCCCAGGTAGTCTAGCCGTGCGCAGTGAAATTCGCATTTTGAGAGCTTGATGTACAGGTTTGCCGCCAGAAGTTTTTCCAGTACCTGGTGGACTAGGGGTATGTGGTCGTTCATGGTCTCAGTGTAGATGAGGGTGTCATCCAAGTAGATAAGGACCCCCTTATAGAGGTGCTCATGCAGTACCTCTTTTATTAACTGCATGAACACCGCCGGGGGGCCCTGCAGTCCGAACGGCATCACTTTGAATTGGAAGCTCCCTAGGGGGCAGTTGAATGCTGTTTTCCATTCATCTCCCTCCCTGTGTTCCGACCCAGCCTTAGCAGAAACAAGAAACAGACTCCTCATCACAAGAAACCCCTCTTTATTTTCCTCTTGTGAATTAAGTGCATTCACCCACCGAAAAGTCCAGGCATTAGTCCTTCAAGGAGTTAACTGCAGTACAGACCTTATCAGTTCCTTGAGATAATTTCAAGGCCATATGCTCCCAGCCACAAAGCTGCAAATTAAGTTCTGGCAAGCAGTCTCTGAGGCATGAAACACAATGAGCCAAATCTTCAGAAATCCGAACTGTTGTCTCCTACGACCACCACTCCCCTTTCCTTCTATTTATTCCCCAGACAGGGCGGGGCCATTCAGCGTCCACGTGTGCCTTGCTTCCCGAGTCAACTCCTTTTCATCAGTTGTTCTCTCCTAACAGCTCTGCGCATACACGCATCTGTAACATGCCCCAGCTGTTCTTCCTCCCCACTTATCTCAGCTTCCTAAGGCAGCTGCCTCTCCGGTGGCTGGGAAATGTCGGACGGCCCTGGCTCTATCTCTGCATCCGATGCAGAGCATCCATCAGAGCCTTCCCCAGACTCCAGAGCTGGCCCAAGTTCCTCCCCAACCTCCTCATTGTCCGAGTTTGGCAGGCCACAACACCCTGATGTGGACTCGGTAGTATGCTTCTCTGAGGACTAATTTAGTAAAGACTTTTCCCTTGGCTAGGTGAGACAGCATGTCCTTCATGAGAGGGAGGGGGTATAGGTTGTGTACACACATGCAGTTTATTGCCCTAAAATCCATGCACAATCTCATACAGTAGTTCCATCTTTTTTCTCTTTGAATAGGACTGGGGCTGAGACCCGTGGCTTGGCTGGCCCAATGAGCCCCCTTGCTAGGTTTTTGTCTATGTATTTGCGCATTTCTTTCGCGGTGGCGCAGTGGTTAGAGTGCAGTACTGCAGGCTACTTCTGCTGATCACCGGCTGCCAGCAGTTTGGCAGATCGAATCTCACCAGGCTCAAGGTTGACTCAGCCTTCCATCCTTCCGAGGTCGGTAAAATGAGGACCCAGATTGTTGGGGGCAATATGCTGACTCTGTAAACCGTTTAGAGAGTGCTGTAAAGCACTATGAAGCGGTATATAAATCTAAGTGCTATTGCTATTTCCCGGGGCGTCATGGCGTACAGTTTGGGTTTGGGTAGTTTTGCTCCGGGGATGATTTCGATGACGCAGTCCGTCTCACGGTGGGGGGTGGGGTAGGACAGTGCACTCGGACACAACACTTCCGCGAGGTCCTGATATTCTCTGGGGATCTGTTCGGCCTCTGAGGTTTTGTCGGAGGTGGCTGCCAGTTGTCCTGGTGGGGCCTTAGGAGGGGTTTCCTGTGTGGGTGATGCCCCTACTTTCTGGTGCGGAGGGAGTTGGGGTCCTCTTGCTATCCTCAGCCTCCGGTTGCCCCCTTGCCACCAGATGGTCGGGCCCCACTTGTCTAGCCAGGAGACCCCCAGTATGACCGCGTCTGTCATTTTGGGAGCTATTATGAATCGAATTGCTTCCCAGTGATTCACTAGCTCTAGCTTCACTGGTTCGGTCAGGTGGGTGGCGTAGGCTCCCCCCAATAGGGACTCATAGACCTGTTCGAACCTGATTGGGTGGGCCAGTCTTTTTGCTCTAATCCCCAGTTTCAGGACCGTGGTTAGGTTAATCAAGCATCTAGTGCAGCCTGAGTCTATTAGGGCTTGAAAAGTACCCTGGGTTCCTGTTTCTGGGGCTGTGAGGCATATTGGGAAGACGAAGGGGTGGATCGGTTCACTCACCATTGGGTCGTTTTTGCCCTCGTCCTTGCTGTCATAGGGATCCGGCGATTGGTCATCGTTGGCTGGAGTTCCCTCTGCTTAGGCTGGGTGGGGAGGGACCTCTACGGCCTGGAGGGCTTTTCGGGATGTGTCGTCATCACACCTGGGGCCTCATTCCGGTCATGCCCTGGGTGGTGGCTCTGGGGTCACCGATGCAATGTGGCCTATCCCTCCGCATCTGTAGCATTTCAGCTGGCTTTGTGGGAAAGTTGGTCTCGGGGCCGGCTGTGGTGGTGCTGCGGCCTCCCGTCAGCCGAATGGTCTCTGATCTGGTTGACCTCTCTCTTTGGTGTCCGGTTGCTTTCTCATGTCGTTGGCGTGCAATCCGCCATCACATTTTATGGCTACTCAGAACCACTCAGAGTGTCGGCTCGGGATGTCCCGATAGGCAGTTACTTTGGCAATTTGCTTATCCAGGCTTGTTCTGAAAAAATGAACTAATAGCCGCTCGGGCAAAGGGGGTAGCTTCCCCATGACTCTCCTGAACTCACAGATGTGTTCCTTAATGGGTCGTCCTCTCTGCTTTAGGTTTTGGAGCTCGTCCTCTGCGTACGGATCCTCCTCCGCATCCTCAAATCTGGCTTCTAGCTGTTGTAGGAAGTCATCGACGTCTTGCAGCTGGGGGGCTCTCCTCTTGTGGAGGGCTGCTAGCCATTCCCTTGCTTCTCCCTCTAGCCCCTCGGCAATGGTATTCACCATGGCTCTGTGGGATGGGTAGAGGTGTCCGTAGCGCTCTAGGTGGATCTCAGCCGAGTCAAGGAATAGAGCCAGTTGATCTGAATCCCCATCAAATTTCCCCCTGAAGCGGGTTGGTTTGTTCAGCACTGCACCTCCCTCCTCATGTCAGCCCCTGTAAGCCTGTGCGTGATGTGGCTGGTCGTTTTCCTCTAATTCGTAGAGAGGGGAGGGGCTGTCTGCTCTGGGCTGCTTGTCTGCTGCGTGGAGGAGGCACTGGCTGCAGCCTTGGGCTCCTTCTCCGTCTGGTGGGTGGAGAAGGGGGGCTGCGTTCCCGTCTGTGTCTCCTCACTTCAAAGGGCTCAGCTTCAACCCCCCTCTCTTTCGGGTGGCACGATGGCCCCTCATCACCAAGGGTGGTTTGGTCAAATTCCTCCCTCAGCTGCTCTATGGATCTCCCCAAGGGTTCCATCAGGGTTTTTGGGAGCCTGGCCTGTGCCCAGTCCCTCATCCATTCCACTCTTCCTAGCTCGCTCAGGGGCTTTCCCCAGCCTTGGGCGCTAGGGTGGGGGAACTCAACCTCAGCTGCTTTAGGGATTTTTTTCCACCAATACTCATCCCTTTTTGCTTCGGTCGCTGGGGCGGGCGTCTTGGCTTTGATGGTCGGGGAGGGCTGCACTCCGGTTCTGATTGGGCTGCTGGGTCCTGGAAGTCCCTGGGTGGAGGCAAGTTCTGCCTCTTTCTGGGTCGCCTGGAGCAGGCTCTCTTCGGATAGTCCGCCCTCTGCCATGGTAGCCTGAGTTTCTCTCCACGCACCCCAGGGGTCGGGGAGCGACTGGAGAGCCCAGGGCTCAGGAGTGCCAGTCGTTTTGATTAGTTTTGAGTGAGTTGGCTTGCTGTCAGGGTTCCGACCGATGCCCTAATTAAATCATGAGCCCACAAAGGAGGTGCCCGTACTCTGAGAGGGAACCAGAGTCCTCACAGACCTTTTTTGTCTGAAAACTGATGGTGGCAGGCCCGGCTAAGCCAAAGTGAACCCCATATCGGAAGGGGAACATGGGAAGCTGTAGCTCGAGGGTAGTGACAGGAACCCCCCTAGGAGATTTAGGAAAAAGATGTGAGCAAATTGTGTAAAGAGTGGGCTTTGCTCAGGGACGAGACGAAGCTGGAAAACCAATTTGGCTAAATAAAGGTACTTAAAAGAAAAGGGAAATATATATATAGGAATGTTGGGGGTTTTGTTTGTTTGTTTGTTTCTCTCTCGTCCTCTCTGTCTTCCATGCAACCACCTGATATGTTTGTTAAGATTTGTGCCTTCCCTAATTTAACTGAGATTTATGGTGGGAGTGACCAGTGTGTGTGTAAACCTGAGAGTTCTGTTTTCCTTTTCTGTTTTGTTTCTCTTGTCTTTGCATGTATATGTGTGTGTAAGTCTTTGTGTGTCCTCGAGGTAAATGTAACTGTTAAGTATCTGTGATCCCTAGAAACAAGAATTTTAAATTGTTAGAAAAAAAAGAGAGTTAAAAGAAAAGAAAATGCCTCTACTCTTGAGTTTGTCTGGCCAGCAGAACAGAGTAAAGAGAACATTTTTTTTCCTCTCTGTACTTTTAAGAAAAGGCCAAGGTTATGAGGGAATGTTTTAAGTTAATTTACAGAAAAATTTCGTTCTTACATTTACTATATGTAAATGCAGTTTTTTTAATATTGCTCTTTTGTGATGTTTAATGGATGCCAATTCTCTGCTGAGATGGAAATATCTGTCCATCCTTTTTCTAAAGCATGTGAATCCAGTTTTCCCCCCCTCTGTTGTGCCCCCATATTGTTGAAACTGCTGTATGTTTAATAATTGCAGTACTGACTTTTTTTCTTCCTCAAACCCTGCCTGCAAGCTATCTACCCACCCCCACTCTATCTCTCCATCTCTTATTCTCATACAATGCCTTTCCTCACCCACATAGGGGGGAGGGGACCCTGTTCTCATGTCTTTCAGCCTTGCACAGACAACTCTGCAACCTGTGGAAGCAGATCACACTGACCCAGATGCTGCCTCCAGAGGAGACCTTCCATTCATTTGAGCCAGAGAATTGGGTTTGGACCCAGTCACCAAAAGAGTCATCACAGCAACCAGAGTGGAGCAGACCTTCCCAAGCCTTATCACCAAGCCAAACCTAACAGACTTGAAAGAGAGGACCCTGAGATGGACAAGTAAAGACTAAAAGACTCTTTTCAATCCCCAGAAGACAGCTGGAAAGACTATGGGGGAGGGTGGAAATTCATTGTAAGGTTTTCTTTCTTGTCTCATTTATGTTGTAATCAGTTAAATGGATTCTTGGAGGGATGGCATTTGGGAGTGGTTGACACAGCAAGTTCTGAACACCTTGGACTTCTGTCTGGTGGGAGGGAAATTTGTCCAGCATGTTTGTATTGCCTGTCTTGTAGAAAGTAACTACACACAGACACAAAGACACACCATTCAGAATTAAACTGAGGCTATCCCCTTCACCTACCTCCACCCAAAGCTTCTCCTAGCTTGGTTTTCTGTTTTTTTGTGGGTTTTTTTGGCTCTGGGGCATTAAGGCCCAAGCAGTCATACCTCTGTGCCAATTCCATGGGGGAGGGGGCATGCCCGTCAGGGCTGCCCCCCCCCCCCCGTTTTTTTGCTCTGTGGCACTAAGGCCCAAGCAGTCATATCTCCCTGCTAATTCCATGGGTGAGGGGCATCCCCCTCAGGCAATTCCCTCACTGAGGAAGTAGCAGAAAAGAGCTCTCCAAAACCCAAGCCCCGATTGTGACTCACAAATGATGCTGCACAGTTGCCCAGTAAAGGAGGATATGTTACACTGGTGGTCTCATGAGTAGGAGTCCCAGGGCTCATTGTGTGTAATTTTAAAAATACTAAATAGCCTGAATTGCACACTGGCTAACCTCAATTTGGCCTCACAAAAGTAAGAGCTAGGGCAGGTTCAAGAAACCACCCTTGAAATGGGCAGCCTGTAGTTATTTAAAGGCAAAACCATGGCTGTGAAGAATTTTGGGGCTTGTGCTTGCTTGAAACCTGACTGGAAGCTCACAGAAAGTGATATCTAACATCTAAAAACAATTGGCATGGAAAATTGGATACTATAAATTTCTTTCCAGAACTTTTCCCCGGCTGCTAGACCTTCATGGTTGAAAGCTCTCCTTTTGGGAGCCACTGAAGGAATCCTTTTCTGCTGCCTCTATCAATGCCTTTCCCTTTGCATCAGAAAAATTAAAAGCACCCATCAAGTCTCCCTGATCTGATCAATTTTTAATCTTTTGCCAATAACATGTGTGTTCCACCCACATATTTTGGCAAAAAGGGGGGATTGTAGAAAGTTAGCACCCACTCTAGGATTTTCTTTTATTTATTTTCAAACTGTGAGACTCCCTTTTCACTCTTCTTTTTATTATGTTTTGAATCACATGTGTCATAGCATCCCTGTCTTTCTGTGCATTCTTCATGTCACCCTTCTTCAACCCGATGCCCACAAAATGCATTAGGACCAGAGATTTGTTCATTTATGGCATTTTATGGCCCATACAGCTAGGAGTATTTAGGATGGCTATGGTCACTTGGATTCTGAGTTGCAGTTGTAGAAAGTTAGCACCCACCCCTCTCCTAGAAAAATGAAATATTTTAGGAAATATTAAAAAGGCAGAATATTTCCCCTAAAAGAGAAATAGAAATCTTAAGACAGAAACTCAGCGCCAGCTCCCTGCCCCCAGCAGATATTTTGGTTATCTACAAGACAAAAGACTGGGCCAGCTTATCTACAAAACAAAAGGCCTTCACCCTCAGGACATGATAGGATGAGCCCTCACTCAAGATCCAAATCAGGACAAAGCCATTAAGCCATAATAGGAATTGCCCAAAGCCCCTTCATTACATCACCCACCAAGATTCAACCAAGCCTGGGACTCAAGACAACCTACAAAGTTACCCCTGCATGGCCCCATGGGAGTCTGACAACCAATCAGAATACATTTCTTTCACAGGAACAGGAAGCAAGTTCAAAGCCCAAGAGAGGGTATAAATCTCTCTATCTCTCTCACCCATGTGCTCAACTGCCCAGGATCTCAAACCATGTGGTTCTGTTCACCATTAAAACCATCCTTCCAAGCAGTCTCCATGTTTCCAGTGTCTTTCTCCGCATGTCAGGTTCCGAAGAGAAAGGAACAAAACACAGATGAGGTTTGAAAGTAGTTTATCTTCTTCGGCACGAACTGACCAACAAGACACAATGGCAATAAATAGATTGTCAGAGCTAACATCCGGTGCTCTCCTCCACCTTTTATGCAACCCTCTCCCGCCCCTCGTGTGCACTTCCTTCCAGCACCACGTGACCCAGAGTGCATATAAGTAAGTAAAGCCGAGCTGCGCCCAGCACGCAGGCAAACACTCAGGGGAAGCTGTCCTCAGGGTTCCTGGCGTTTTGCAATCAGTTCAGTTGGGAAGGGAAATCGTCAGTTGGTGAATAGTGCTCCCATCCCTGGCGCGGGGATTCCCCACGCGGCTGCCGCCGTGCTACAGCTGATGGGACGTGTCTGCTGGCATTGGCAGTGATCCCAAACGGTGCGGAGACCACCCCCGTGGCTGCCTCCGCTCCATAGCTGATGGGGCATGCCTGCCAGCTTTGACGGCGATCCCGGGTCTCCGCTGCTTGCAGACGCTCCCAGCTGACAGGCGCAGTATTTCGCCACTCCCCCCCCCCCCGAATGGCAGCTCTGGGCCGATGGACTCGCCGGAGCTGACACCCCACTTGGAATTGAACTCAGATGGACATTTCTTCCAACACTATGTATTTCATAAACTATATGGTGTTCTACCTTATAGGAGATTACACCTTATATTGTATTCTACCTAAACGTTAAGATTAGTTAGATCTGTGTTGCTAAGCACCCATCCTCTCCAGCCCCCTTCAGTTCTCATCTTTTTGTCACTCCCCTATCTTGTTTTTCTGTACAATTCAGTACCTGGTACGTATCTCAAGCCAGGAGCTGGTATGTCCAGGGGTCACAGATCGGTCAAACATGGCTGTAGTGTGGGTATACTTTAAAATAAAGACAAGTGAGCAAAGAATATAATATACAAGCTTCAGGGGTGGGTTCCAAATTTTTTTACTACCACTCTGTGGGTGTGGCTTAATTTTGTGGGTGTGGCTTGACGGTCATGTGACTGGGTGGGCATGGCTTCATGGTCATGTGACTGGGTGGGTATGGCTTCATGGTCATTTGACGGTGGGTTTGGCCAACTCAATGTCACTCATGTCAAGGGGTGCCTCGCCTGGCCCCTCCCCTCCCAGCTATTCCTTGTCACACCCAGCCTCAACATACAGTATCTATAGTTCTGTAAAAATGTTGTTCACCTTTTTTCAACTTCATTATCTACATACTATAGATGTACTTTCATGGACCACTGAAAGGAGGAAATGGCTCACATGCTTTGCCCAAGAGTGTGATAGGCAACAGGCTGTTAAGGGGCTGCCACAAAGAAGGGGGGGCAATGTATTTTCCAAAGAAGCAGAAGGCAAAACAAGAAGCAATGGATGGAAACTGAACAAAGAGAGAAGCAACCTAAAACTAATGAGAAACTTCCTGACAGTGAGAACCAATATAGGTGCAGAAATATTTCAGTCATAATTTCACATATAAAATGATGTACAAAATAAACACACACATATTTATGCTCTGGACTATAGACATTGAATGCATGTAAATCCCTGAAAAATATGTGGTAGCCCTGGGCAAAAGAAAGGCAG
>QLTV01004113.1:79964-99377 GCA_003457575.1 Thermophis baileyi | reverse complement strand
CCTAGAACGCTGCCTTGAGGGACACCACTATTGACAGGTGCAGGATTTGATAGAGAACTCTCTATTTTAACAACTTGTTGTCTGTTTGACAGGAACGCAGTTATCCAATCATGTAGGGGTCCAGAGATGCCATAAGATTTTAGTTTCAGAAGTAGTTTGTCGTGTACCACTGAATCAAAGGCTTTACAAAAGTCTATGTAAATTGCGTCTATTGCTTTACCCTGATCGAGTTGTGTAGTCCATATGTTTTTGCAGTGTAGGAGTTGCAGATAGTTTGTTGATTCCATTCTTCTGAGAAGTGAATCCCCTATCACCAACGGATGCCTTTTTTTCTTGGTGGAGTCTAGTCTACTTTTCTTCCTGTCACTGGTACACTTGGTGATGTCCCTTCTCCAGATGTCTGCATGCTTTCTTTCAGGGGGAGGATATGAAATCGGACATAGTTCTTGATTTTTTTTCTATGGGTGACATGCTGCCATCAATCTTTCTCTAAAGGTTCATTTGTTCTGGTAGTTGTTTGTTCCTTACTACAGTATGCTATGTTTGGATACAGTCTTCTTCCTTTAGTTGGAGTTTCTCATTTTGTTGGTTGAAGCTCAGAGTGGCTAGACTTGCCTCTAGACCAGGGGTGTCAAACTCAAGGCCCGGGGGCCAGATCCGGACCGTGGGGTGCTTAGAACTGGCCTGCGGGCCCGCCCTGGAAACAGTGAAGGACAGGCCCGCGGTGCCTCTGTCAGCGAAAAGGGACCTCGGGAGAGGGCCACGCGTTGCCCGCTCGGGCTCCGTTTTCAGCCGCGACAACCTCCTGCAGCCCTCTGCCAACGAAAATGGAGCTTGGGGAGGCTGCACACGACCCACCCAAGCTCCGTTTTCAGCCATGACAGCCTCCTGCAGCCCTCTGCCAGTGAAAATGGAGCCTGGGCGAGCAGCGCGCGGTGTCCCTGAGCTCCATTTTCACTGGCAGAGGGCTGCAGGAGGCCGTCACGGCCAAAAATGGAGCCTTGATGAGTGACATCAATCTAGCCTCGCCCACCCTGGCCACGCCCCCGGCCACACACAAACACACACACACACACACACACGGCCCCCCAAGGTCAAACACAATCCTGATGCAGCCCTCAATGAAATTGAATTTGACACCCCTGCTCTAGACCCTTTACTTTATCTTCTAGTAATTCATTTAGTTTACATTTGGTGCAGGTATAATTTGGGTCCTCTATGGGCATGAATACATATAGTACATGGCACATAATTTGCAATTCTCAACAGTGTTAATCCCTTTTTCCATGTTTATGTTTTAGTTCCAATGGAGGGTCATATTTTTAGCAGTTTTTCTAATACTGTAACCTTTGGGTCCCTTCTTTCTTTTAAAAAAAATTTGAATTTAATTTTTTAAAGTTTTTAAAATTAAATATTTAAAAATTGGTTTTATGCAGTGGTGTGTGTGTGTGTGTGTGTGTGTGTGTGTGTGTGTGTTTTAACAATCTTTTCAATAGTGTAGTCTGTGGATGCCTTCCTTATTTTTTTAAAATAAATGGTCTTTTGCTCCCTCTTGTGCTTAATGTTGAAATAATACTTAGAAGTTGGTCTTTTGCTCCCTCTTGAGGCTAGTGTTGAAATAAAATTTAAATATAACAGTGAAGGCAAATCATTCGTAATCCACAGCGGATTGAAGAAAAAACAAAAACTAATCACTCAGCTTGCTGTTAATGTAAAATGGTATAGAAAAATGCTGCTCCTTCTCCTCCTGTCCTTCTCCTCCTCCTCCTCTTTCCTTTACTTCTTTAACTTTATCCCTCCGTTGGAAGAAATGTCCATCTGGGTTCAGTTCCAAGTGGGAAGAAAGACACTGGAAACATGGAGACTGCTTGGAAAGATGGTTTAATGGTGGACAGGACCACATGGGTTTTTTGGGTCCTGGGCAAAAATGAGCACAAGAGAGAGAGAGAGAGAGAGAGAGATTTATACCCTCTCTTGGGCCCCACCTTGGAGCTTCCTGTTCCTGTGTAAGAAATGTATTCTGATTGGTTGCCAGACTCCCATGGGGCCATGCAGGGGTAACTTTGTAGGTTGTCCCAAGCTTGGTTGAATCTTGCTGATTGATGCAATCTCCCCAGGTGCCATGTGGTGAATTCTGTTGCTAGATAGGTAGAGGGCTAATCCTATCAGGTGGGGGGGGCCATGTTTTAATCCCATCACCCTGGAGCTGAAGTGGGGGGGGGGGCAGGGAGCTGAGGCTCTATGTTTGTCTTTAGAAACATGTTTCTCCTTTAGGAAAAATATAATATACTGCCTTTTTAATATTTCCTAGAATATTTCATTTTCCTAGGAGAGGGGTGGGTGCTAACTTCCTACACCTCCTATTCATTCTCTCCTCTCAAGCACTGTGCTGCGTAATTGCTGCCACCATTCTCCTGTCCTCTTCTTTCTCCTCCTCCTATCCTCCTCCTTCACTTCTTTCTCTTTCCTTTACTTCTTTAACTTTCCTTTAACTTTATTTCTCCTCCTTCTCCTCTCAAGTGCTGCGCTGTCCCCGTTGCCACCGCCATTCTCCCATCCTCTTACTCCTTCTCCTCCAATCCTCCTCCTTCGCCTCCCTCTCTTTCCTTTACTTCTTAACTTTAACTTTATTTCTCCTTCTCCTTCTCTCAAGTGCTGCATTGCGTCACTGCCATTGTCATCATGACCAAGTATAAAAGGGTTGCTTTGCATGCAATAAACTTTTTCTCTCAGAAGTCTTCTCTAAGCACCAGTTGGTTGACCCCTTGCAATTGGATTATTATTATTTCCCATTGAAGGCAAGGAATCTGGCAATGTGACATTATCCCTGTTTCCCCAGCCAGGTCCTGAGACTGGGCAAGTGCTTTGCTGCTAATTCACTGGGTCAGCAAACAAGCCTAGAGGGAACAGACTGGAAGCCGGAAGGAAAGGACACCAGCACAGGTGTGTGGTAAAATCCTCCCCCAGAATTATTGGGACTTCCAGCAGAAATGGCAACTTGATGGTATCTCTCTGTTTCTGGTCTGATGCCAATTCTCCATTGTTTTATACTTAGAAATGGTCTCTAAGTCTGAAGAAACTTCCCTGGGGAAGGGGACGCTCTGGAAATCAACCTTCTTGTTCTCCTGGATGGCTGGATGCTCTCAGAGAGCTTCTTGAAGAAGTAATCATCTGAGTCTCTGGCTGGGGGCAGGACAACCAAGAAGCAAGTTCACTGAGGAAAAACCAGCCATTTAAAACGGACAATAAAGTTTACCTCTGTTTCATAGAACATTAGCTTTTGTATATTTACCTTCTGCATTAAAAGAGGTTCCTCTTGGCTGCAGCTTGCTTTCTCCTTTTTGTTGAAACATCTTCATTTCTGAAGTTCCGTGACTTTAAGATGGTGAGGTAGGGAGGAGTTATTGTAACTGAGCCAGAGTAAGGAAGCTGGAAACTACCTTAGATACTACTTCAGAAATTTCAGGACTTAAATCTTCTAGAGGATTTTATTACTTCTAAGCTGATTCTGCTGAACTTTTTTTGTTTTAGAATAAAGACTGTTTAAATGGTGCTTTGAGTCTGTTGTAAGGAGGGGGAAAATTCCAATTTTACTGGCTTCTGATTGTGAAGAATTTAACACCAGGTTTAAAGCTGTTTCACTGTAATGGAATACAACAGAGCACAGAATCTGAACTTTACTTGCAAACTATATTGTAGTGGTGCTGTTTGACCACATGAGGCAGCCAAAGGCTGTAATATTATTAACATTACTAAATTAAATGGAATTAATATTATTAATCTTTAAATCTTAGTTATATCTTGGGACAATGGCAACATGGAAAGATTAGAGAGAAGAGCATCAGGAAAACTTGAACCCCTAAGAGCTATTGTCAGCCCTGCCCAAACTGGCTCTCTAGGAAAGAAAAATGCTTGACTCCATCTGAAGGTTACAAGGATCTTTTATTAGAGACAACTGGATGTAGCGAAAGCAAGGCCAAATCTGAAGAAAACCTGCACAAATTGCAACATTGTTCCAAACCTTTAGCCCTCCCCCCTTTGACCAGTTCATCAGTATACAATAGGATGGTAGCTGGATGTTTTGAGAACTGGACACTTTGAGAAGCAGTTAACATTCCATTCACAGTGTTTTTTCTGGAGAGACTGGTCTATCAGGGCAACCTGGTCTACCCAAATATGGGACGGAGCATACTGCTTCCGCTTTCACCTTTCAGCCCCAATCCAGGAGCCTTCACAGGCAGTTGCTTTCGCAACAAACTATTTTTGTGTTGAATTTATATTTACCGACAAAGAAATAAAGAGAGACTAGTATAGATCTATTTCAAGCTATTTGTCAGGGTTCCGACGGATGCCCTAATTAACTCATGAGCCTCAAGCCAAGTTTCAAAAGAAATCCAGTTATTTATTAGGAGCAACATGTCAGCATCTACCCGAGTGAAGTCAACTCTGCCGCACGTAATTTATGGCTCAACTCTGACCCTGTTTCCCCCCTCCTCTCAGGCTGTGTCATAAATCACATTCTCCAATGAGGCACTTTCGTGGGCTGTAGAAAACACGCCTCACATGCCGGCTCTGGTAATCTGAGATCCAACCTTGAAGAAGGTATGCGTGGAATGTGCGTTTGAATGTGGCTGCCGAACTGCTCCGTCAGTTCTCCCCCCCTTCCTGTACATGGTAACTCGAGAGCAGCCCAGAAATGTACAATATAGTTTGCAAGTGAGTTGACATTCGGCTCCCCTCACTTCCCAAAGGCGACCTGCGCAAAGCAAAACAATTTGAGTACAGGTATAGGATTTAGGGATGCGACTCCTCAGGCTTGTTTGGATTTTCTGTGTGGAATTTTGCTATAAGGCGATCAGCCTGGATGTTCCTACTCTTTACCCAAGAGGCCTCTGATAAGGGGTAACCTTTCCACTTGATTAAATATTGGAGTTGTCTCCTGTGCCACCTCGAATCGAGGATTCACTGCACCTCATAATGGGTTTGGCCCAGGGGTGGGTTCTACTTACCTTCCCCACTGGTTCGCATCGTGACGCTGTCATGTCACGCAAAGGTTCCGCTATCTACCTACTTACCTACCTGGAAGGGCAAGGTGTTTAAAAACTGTGCTAATTGCATTTTTAACAGGGAATACCTACCTCTGCATTCCTACCATACAGAAGGAGCTGCCCAATACAGAGGCAGCCTCTACAGCTGGGCAGTATAAATTTCATGGACTTTTGCTGCTCATGGAAGGTTGAAAACCCAAGAAGCTTTAAGTGCATAAATCATGCAACTCATATCTGGGTTCCTCATAGCGATGCTTGGCATTTATGTGAAGTGGCTTCCACATCTTCAGGGTCTTTCCATTTCTCTCTAACAGCTGAGTTCGTGGAATTTGTTCAACCTTGTTTCTGAATTAACTCGTTTTCTGGCTTTGCACAAGACATTAAGCCAATAAACTAACAAATAATCATCATCGCCACAACTATTCCAAAATTTGAGTGAATCGAGCTTAGCATATCACCTTAATGTGGTTGCTAGCACCCAACAGACCTACTTCAGGGGTGGGTTCTACTTACCTTCCCCACCGGTTCGCATCACGACGGAAGTGCATGTTTTGCACACCCCTTCCTGAAAATGATCCTCTGAGCATGCTCAGTACTTTAAAAAAACCCTTCCGCGTTGCAAAGAAGCCAACAAGCACGGAAAACAGCCGCGGAGCGGCAATCTAATCGGCCGCCCCTGATCAGCTGGGCTTCGGAAGCAGAAATAAAGGTGAGTATAAACCAGGGGCAGGCGGGCCCACTTGCAGGGACATAGAGAACCAGTTCGCTCTCGGCTTGGGAGTCAGAGCTACCGGTTCTAAAGAGCCGGTCCGAACCGGCAGCAACCCACCACTGGTTTGGCCCCCTATGACCACTGGGTCCGGGGGCTCATGGGGTAGTGGCCTCAGGGTCGATCCGACCACGGGTTTTAAGAGGCTACTATGGAATACCGGGTGTATCTTCCCTAGCAGTCGGGGCAATTTCAATTGCACCGTGACTGGGTTGATGATCTTTACTATGGGGAATGGTCCCATAAACTTTGGCCCCAGTTTCTTGCTAAGGAGTTTTAACCTCAAACATTTTGTAGAGAGGTAGATCTTCTCCCCCAACTGGAATGGCCGTTGCGGAGCTCAGTGTTTGTTTGCCTGTTTCTTATAGGTTTGCGCCACTTTAGCTAGCGCCTTCTTGACATTCTCCCAGGTTGCTTTCAGCGTTGACATCCAATCGGTCAAGCTGACTGAGGAGGGGGGATCCCTTGGATACTCAGGCATTGGGACGAAGTCCATGCCGCTCACTACTTTAAATGGGGTTAGCCCCGTGCTACTGTGAACTGCATTATTGTACACAACCTCAGCGAAAGGCAGGAGGTCCGCCCAATTGGACTACTGATAGTTCATGTAGCACCTTCTACCATGGCGTTCAGTCCCTCCGCCCCCCCCCATTGGTGCTCGGATGAACGGCCAAGCTAAGGCCCTGGGAAGATCCAATGGACCATAGGAACTCCCTCCAGAACTTAGTCGTGAACTGGACCCCTCTGTCTGAGATAATTCTTCTTGGTACTCCATGCAGGCGGTAGATGTGTTTCAGGACCAGTTTGGCCAACTGGTGGGCTGAGGGTCGTCCGCTGCAGGGTATGAAGTGTGCCTGTTTGGAAAATAGGTCTATTACAGTCCAGATCACCGTGTTTCCGCCACTTTTTGGCAACTCCACTATAAAGTCCATTGCGATCTCCTCCCATGGTCTCGTTGGCTCTGCTACCAGTTGCAGCAGTCTGGGGTGCTTTCCTGGTCGTTTCTTCATGGTGGCTCAGATGGTGCAACTTTTCACATAACTGTCCACATCTTTCTTTATGCCGGGCCACCAAAACTGTCTCTGTGCTAAGTGTAAAGTCTTTAGGAACCCGAAGTGGCCAGCCGGTTTAACGTCGTGGCTCCTCTGGAGGATTAGGGTGCATAGGGATTCTGGGACGTAGAGTTTCATCCCCTTCCATGCTAGGTCATCTCTTTTTGTCAAGATGTGTTGATTGTCTCGGAACCAGGGGTCTGCTAGCAGTTCAGTTTTGAGTTTTGTAGTTAGGTTGATTGCTGGTTGGTCTTGCCAGTCACGGCATTGTCGTCTGGTGGTCACTTGGGCAGCTATTTGAGTAGGGGGAATGATGGCGTCCACTACCTGCTCCCATTCACATTTGTACTGGGGCATGCGGGAGAGGGCGTCAGCTAGAAAGTTCCTCCCCCCTGGGATGTGCTTTAGCACGAAGTCGAAATGGTTGAAGTATTGAGCCCAGCGGACTTGTTTGGGCGACAGTTTTCGTGGGGTCCAGAGGGCCTCCAGATTTTTGTGGTCAGTCTAGACTTCGAACGGTCTCTAGCCTCCTTCCAGCAGGTGGCGCCAGGTTAGCAGTGCCCATCTCACAGCGAAAGCCTCTTTTCCCCATGCAGCCCATCGTCTCTCTGTGTCCGTGAGCTTGTGGGAGGTGTAGGCGCAGGGCTGTAGGTTTCCTTGGCTATTTCTTTGGAGCAGCACTGCCCCCACTGCCACATCGCTGGTGTCTGCTTGGATAATGAAGGGTTGTTTGGGATCAGGATGCTTCAGCATCAGTTCCTTTGCAAAAAGTTCTTTTAGTGTTTCAAATGCTTTTTGGCAGGTTAGGTCCCACTGTAGGAGTTGTCCCGGGCGGGGCTTCATCCCTGGACCCCCTATCTTTAGGAAGTCTGTCATGGGTTTGGCAATTTTCATGATGGCCGCCTTCCAGCAGGTGGTGCCAGGTTAGCAGTGCCCATCTCACTGCGAAAGCCTCTTTTTCCCATGCGGCCCATCGTCTCTTTGTGTCCGTGAGCTTGTGGGAGGTGTAGGCGCAGGGCTGTAGGTTTCCTTGGCTATTTCTTTGGAGCAGCACTGCTCCCACTGCCACGTCGCTGGCGTCTGCTTGGATAACGAAGGGTTGTTTGGGGTCCGGATGCTTCAGCACCAGTTCCTTTGCAAACATTTCCTTTAGTGTTTCAAATGCCTCTTGACAGGTTAGGTCCCACTGTAGAGGTTGTCCCGGGCGGGGTTTCGTCCCTGGGGCCCCTGTCTTTAAGAGGTCCATCAAGGGTTTGGCGATCTTTGCGAAGGAGGGGATGAATTGTCTGTAGAAGTTTGCGAACCCTAGGAAGCTTTGTAGCTGTCTGCGGGTGCGAGGGGGTTGCCAGCCTAGGACGGACTGTACTTTGGCTGGGTCCATCTCTGTGCCCTCATTTGACACTCAGTAGCCCAGGTAGTCTAGCCGTGCGCGGTGAAATTTGCATTTTGATAGCTTGACATACAGGTTGGCTGCCAGAGGTTTTTCCAGTACCCGGCGGACTAAGAGTATGTGGTTGTTCATGGTCCCAGTGTAGATGAGGATGTCATTCAGGTAGACGAGGACCCCCTTGTAGAGGTGCTCGTGCAGCACCTCATTTATTAACTGCATGAACACCGCTGGGGCTTCCTGCAGTCCGAAAGGCATCACTTTGAATTGGAAGCTCCCTAGGGGGCAGTTGAATGCTGTTTTCCATTCATCTCCCTCCCTGATGCGTACCCGGTAATATGCTTCTCTGAGGTCTAATTTGGTAAAAACTTTTCCCTTGGCCAGGTGAGATAGCATGTCCTTCATGAGGGGGAGGGGGTATAGGTTGTGTACGCACACGACATTTATTCCTTTAAAGTCAACGCACAATCTCATAATTCCATCTTTTTTTCTTTGAATAAGACTGGTGCTGCGACCCGTGGCTTGGCTGGCTCGATGAACCCCCTTGCTAGGTTTTTGTCTATGTATTTGCACATTTCTTGCATTTCCCGGGGCGTCATGGCACACTGCGTGGGCGATGTTTCTACTTGCTCGTGTGGAGGGGGTTGGGGCAGTGGTGAAATGTAAAACTTTTCCCTACCGGTTCTGTGGGCGTGGCTTGGTGGGCGTGGCTTGGTGGTCATGTGACCGGGTGGGCGTGGCCAACTTGTAAAATGTGGTGAAACTCACTAAACTGGCTTTCTAAACCTCAAAAAAAAAAAAGCGGCAGCCGTGGTCTCTTTAAATCTCTGGCTTGTTTTTTGGCATGCTCGCTTCCCCCCACTCCCACCCCTCCTTTCACAGCTGATTTTCAGTCCCTGCGTGAGCAAAAGGGCTTCCTCTGCAGCGAAGGAAGGAAAATGCTTGTCGGCCAGAGGAGGAGGAGGAGGAGGAGGAGGAGGAGGAGGAGGAGGAGGAGGGGAGGAGAAGGAGAGCAGCAGCTTCCCTGGGCAGCGCTCGGCGATCAGCGACTGGCAGGGACCTTCCAGTTGCAACAAGCTGATAGTGGCGATGGGGCAGGGAGACGGCAGTTGTCCGCGGCACTGAGCGCCCAACGTTGGTGCCGCCCAGGCTAGCCGGTCGCCACGCTCTTTGCCCTCTTTTCAGGCCGAAAAGGTGCCGGACACTTTGGGGAGAGGGATCGCTGCCGAGCGCGCTCTCTCCTGGTGCAATTTGCTGAGCGGATTCTTCCCTGCCCCTTTCTGATCAATCCATGCCCCGACCTGAACTTTAGCTGTGGGCGTCTGCTAGATTCTTTTTCTCGTGCCATGCTTCGCGAGGAAGCCAAGGCAGGTGTCCCGCGCAGGGTGCAAAAGGTGCTTCCCAACAACTCCCGGCCACAGCGCGGCGCGCATGTGGGAGGGAAAGTTGCAAATCCCAAAGCGACTCGCCACCTCAGACACCACTCCTCCCTCCTCCTGTCGGCCCCTGTGAGCCTGCGCTTGATGTGGCTGGCCCTCTCCACTCGCACGACCTCCTTGCAGTCAGATACTCCGCCCCTCCTAACCACCCTGTCACTCCGGTCTTCCGCAGCCAATCGGGCAGTCTTCTGCCACTCTTTCCTTACCTCCTTGTCCTCCTGGGAGTGAGGGGAGGGCTGCGAGCTGAATACTACCGGGGGGGGGGTTGAAGAGAGTTGAATGGTTGAACTTTTTTCTTTGCTCAGTTTTTGTTGCGCTGAGGCTTCGCCGCCGCCTCCCTTTCACTTGGCGAGGTGAAATGGTGCAATTGCACGCGGTGCAGAGTGTTTAGGGCTGTCGGGGTTGTTTTCTTCTCCCGCACCCAGCTGCACACATAGCCATGGGGTTTAAGGAGCCCGGCGTTCCTTTGACTCTTCTCCTTTGGATTACTGCTTCCTGGGGCTGCCTGCCCAGCTGCACTGCCTGGGCTGGAGAAATGGCAGCGGCGGCTCACCAGCAGGATGAGTTCTTCTCTGCCACCAGTATTTATGGAGCCAGATGCATCTCCAGGTGTCTCAGCTTGCAGATTACGCATATCTCCGCCTTTTTCAAGCATTTCCAGGTATGGGGAAAAACACCCAAACCAGTAGCCGGGCCACACATTAATGAAACCGAGCTCTCTCCTGGCGCAACTTGCCAAGCGGATTCTTCCCCACCCCTTTCTGTCTCCACCAAGGGCCGCCCGCTTCCGAAGTCTCCCCCCCACCTCGGCAGTTGCGCTCTCCCCCTTTTTGCACCCAAGCTTTCAAATCATATTCGCAGCTTCCGAGCTTTGGGTGGCTCCCTCCGCGGAGCCCCCGGGCAGCTAAAGTTCAGGTCAGGGCATGGATGGATCGGAAAGGGGCGGGGAAGAATCCACTCGGCAAGTTGCGCCAGGAGAGAGCGTGCTCAGCAGCAATCCTTCTCCCCAAAGTGTCTGGCAGCTTTTCGGCCTGAAAAGAGGGCAAAGAGCGTGGCGATTGGCTAGCCTGGCTGCTGCCCCTCTCAGACCCAGAGCAGCAGCAGTTCAGGTCAGGGCATGGATGGATCGGAAAGGGGCGGGGAAGAATCCACTCGGCAAGTTGCGCCAGGAGAGAGCGTGCTCAGCAGCAATCCTTCTCCCCAAAGTGTCTGGCAGCTTTTCGGCCTGAAAAGAGGGCAAAGAGCGTGGCGATTGGCTAGCCTGGCTGCTGCCCCTCTCAGACCCAGAGCAGCAGCAGCTGTGTCTCCACCAAGGGCCGCCCGCCCACCCACTGGCCGGGCCAGGCTGGACGCCGAACTCGGAAGGCAAGCGGGCGTGGGGGACTGCCGGGAAGGCTGCTAGCTCCCTTCCCCACGGCCGGCCTGCCCCGACATGCTTTCCTGCCTTCCACATGGCCTTCCGCTTGCCTGCCTTCGCAAGCTGGCCACGGGGACACCAGGAAGGCCGTGTGGAAGGCAGGAAAGCATGTCGGGGCTGCGGGGAAGGGAGTAGGCTGCTACCTCCCTTCCCTGCCACCCCGACATGCTTTCCTGTCTTCCACGTGGCCTTCCGCTTGCCTGCCTTTGCAAGCTGGCCACGGGGACACCGGGAAGGCCGCGTGTAAGGCAGGAAAGCATGTCGGGGCTGTGAGCCACGGGGAATGGAGTAGGGAAGGCAGGCTGGGATGGTTTGGGGGGCAGGGGCAGCTAGGTAGCCTGCAACTTTGCAGGCTTACCTGGCAGGCAGATCAGGGGTGCAGCGCTTCAGGCAGGCAAGCTGCAGAACAGAGACTGGGCGGGGCAGGGCAAGCGAGCGGCGACCGGGGTACCGGTTCGGGGACATGGCCAGCCAGCTGTCACTACCGGTTCTCCGAACCACGGGTGCCCGCCGCTACCGGTATGCAAGAACCAGTCCGAACCGGCAGCATTTCACCCCTGGGTTGGGGTGACCTTGCAATCCTCAGTCTGTGGCTGCCCCCTTGCCACCAGATGGTCGGTCCCCACTTGTCTAGCCAGGAGAGTCCCAGTATGACTGCATCTGTCATTTGGGGGGCTACTACAAATCGAATTACTTCCCAGTGATTCGCTAGTTCTAGCCTTACAGGTTCGGTCAGGTGGGTGGCATAGGCTCCCCCCAATAAGGACCCATCGACCTGTTCGAACCGGATCGGGTGGGCCAGTTTTTTCGCTCTGATCCCCAGTTTCTGGACCGTGGTTAGGTTGATCAAGCATCTAGTGCAGCATGAGTCTATTAGGGCTTGAAAAGTCCCCTGGGTTCCTGTTTTTGGGGCTGTTAGGCGTATTGGGAAAACAAAAGGGTGGACTGGTTCACTCACCATTGGGTCATTTTCGCCCTTGTCCTCGCTGTCATAGGATTCCGGCGACTGGTCATCGTTGCCTGGGGTTCCCCCCCTTCGGCTGGGTGGGGAGGGACCTCTGCAGCCTGGAGGGCCTTCCGGGACATGTTGGTGGCACGCTTGGGGCCTCGTTCCGGTTGTGCCCTGGGTGGTGGCTCTGGCCTTGGTTTCGGGGCTGGGGTTGCGCATGCTGATGCCATGTGGCCTATCCCCCCGCATCTGTAGCATTTCAGCGGACTTCGTGGGAGGTCTGGTTTTGGGGCCAGCTGTGGTGCTGTGGTTCCCCATCGGCTGGGTGGTCTCTGGTCTGGTTGACCTCTCTCTTTGGTGTCCAGTTGTTTTCTCATGTTGTTGGTGCGCATTCCACCATCGACTTTTATGGCTACTTGGAACCACTCAGAGAATCGGTTCGGGATGTCCTGGTAGGCTTACCTAGGTGATTTGCTTGTCCACGCTTGTTCTGAAAAAATGCACCAACAGCCGTTCTGGTAAAGGGGCTAGCTTCCCTATGACTCTCCTGAATTCACGGATGTGTTCCTTGATGGGTCGCACCCTCTGCCTTAAGTTTCTGAGCTCATCTTCCGTGTACGGGTTGTCCTCCACCTCCTCAAATCTGGCCTCTAGCAGTTGTAGGAAGTCATCTACGTCTTGCAGTTGGGGGGCTCTCCTCTTGTGGAGGGCTGCTAGCCACTCCCTTGCTTCTCCCTCTAGCCCTTCAGCGATGGTATTTACCATGGCTCTGGGGGATGGGTAGAGGTGACCATAGCATTCTAGGTGGATCTCAGCCGAGTAAAGGAATAGAGCTAGCTGGTCTGAGTCCCCATCAAACTTTCCCCTGAAGCAGGGCGGTTCGCTCAGCACTGCTCCTCCCTCCTCCTGTCGGCCCCTGTGAGCCTGCGCTTGATGTGGCTGGCCCTCTTCCTCAGCTCTAGTTCAGAGAGAGGGAGGGGGTTGTCTGCCCTGGGTGGCCTGCCTGCTGCGTGGAAGAGGCACTGGCTGCAGTCTTGGGCTCCTTCTCCTTCTGATGGGTGGAGAAGGGGGGCTGCATTCCAGTCTGCGTCTCCTCACTTCAAAAGGATCAGCTGCCCCTCCCCTCTCTTTTGGCCGGCATGATGGCCCCTCATCACGAATGGTAGCTCGGTCAAATTCCTCCCTCAGTTGCTCTATGGAACTCCCCAGGGGCTCCATCAGGGGCTTTGGGAGCCTGGCTTGTGCCCAGTCCCACATCCAATCCACTCTTCCCAGCTCGCTCAGAGGCCTTCCCCTTTTCTGGGCATTGGGGTGGGGGAACTCAACCTCAGCTGCTTTAGGGGTTATCTTCCACCAATACTCATCCCTTCTTGCTTTGGTCGCTGGGGCAGGTGTCTCAGCTTTGATGTCTGGGGAAGGCTGCACTCCAGTTGCAATCGGGCTGCTGGGTCCTGGGATTGCCTGGTTGGAGGTAATCTCTGCCAACTTTTGGGACGCTTGTAGCAGGCTCTCTTCAGACAGTCCGCCCTCTGCCATGGTTACCTGTGTTTCTCTCCAAGCACCCCAGATATCGGGGAGCGGTTGGAGAGCCCGGGATTCAGGAAGCCCGGTAATCTTGATTAATTTAAAAAGAGAGTTGACTTTGCTGTCAGGGTTCCGACGGATGCCCTAATTAACTCATGAGCCTCGAGCCAAGTTTCAAAAGAAATCCAGTTATTTATTAGGAGCAACATGTCGGCATCTAACCGAGTGAAGTCAACTCTGCCGCACGTAATTTACGGCTCAACTCTGACCCTGTTTCCCCTCTCCTCTCAGGCTGTGTCATAAATCACATTCTCAAACGAGGCACTTTCATGGGCTGTAGAAAACACGCCTCACATGCTGGCTCTGGTAATCTGAGATCCAACCTTGAAGAAGGTATGCATGGAATGTGCATTTGAACGTGGCTGCCGAACTGCTCTGTCAGTTCTCCCCCCCCCTCCTGCCCATGGCAACTCGAGAGCAGCCCAGAAATGCTTTGCGAGTTGACACTATTTAGCTCTCGTCAGCTAGCCATACCCTTCTGGGATTCGAACCCAGGCTACTTACATATTAGGTAGATGTATTAACCTCTAAGCCATGGGCTCTCCTCGCTTTGTCGGCTATACCAGGGGAGAGATTGTTTTTTCCAACAAAGCAAGGAGAGCCCGTGGCTTATATCTACCTAATATGTAAGTAGCCTGGGTTCGAATCCCAGAAGGGTATGGCTAGCTGATGAGAGCTAAATAGCTTGAAATAGATCTATACTAGTCTCCCTTTATTTCTTTGTCAGTAAATATAAATTCAACACATTCCATTCACAGGTCCTGGGTGCCCAAAAGTCCTTGAAGCGGCTGGATGAAACTAGTTCACATCTCTGCTTTCTGTTTGTTCTGGTCTTCCCCTTTCCCCCCTTTTACAACAGGCCCTTTTATCCCCCTTATCCCCCCTCCCTCTCTGGGTTTTGGCAGGCTGCAGCACAAGCGATGGGGAGGGGAGCCTGACATGCTGTCCCCCTTCACAGGGACATTAGTCCTGGAAAGAGAGAGCCAGAGAGTGATTAGAGGGTGTCTCGTGGTTTATGCAGATATTGGTTATGGAATCTCTGGAGTAGTCTGGGAGCGTGCACGTGCCATGCATCCATGCCACTTCGATTAGGGTGGG
The DNA here is from genome assembly GCA_003457575.1 of Thermophis baileyi. NCBI lineage: Eukaryota > Metazoa > Chordata > Lepidosauria > Squamata > Dipsadidae > Thermophis > Thermophis baileyi. The sequence continues at coordinate 84,634 of QLTV01004113.1, read as the reverse complement.
GACTGGAGGGGGTCCCAGCTCCAGCTGCAGGGAAGAGGTTAGTGCCAGCTTCAACAAGCTGCAATGAAATAACGGATGGATTTGTCTGAGGTTTTTGGGAAGTATTAGCTGTACTGTGACAGGGTTGATTATTTTACAAATGGGAAAAGGGCCAACATTTTTGGGCCCCAGTTTTTTGGACCTCTGTCTAGATTGGAGGTGTTTAGTGGAAAGGTAGACTTTGTCTCCAATTTTAAAATTCTATGGTTTAGTACGCTTTTTGTCAGCTTGATTCTTGTGTGCAGTACGTGCGTCATCTAGCACTCTGTGAACCACGGGCCAGGTGTTTTGTAGTTGGGTGATCCAGTCAGCCAATGAGGCAGTCTGGGGTGTATTTTGGGGAAGTTCTGGCATGGCCACAAATTCTTGTCCCATAGCCACTTTAAAAGGGCTGAAACCAGTGTTACTATGCACAGAGTTAGTATATGCTACTTCTGCAAATGGGAGGAGGTCCAACCAGTTGTCCTGCTGGTAATTAATAAAGCATCTTAAATATTGTTCTAGAATCCTGTTATTTCATTCACATGCTCCATTAGTCTGTGGATGATGGGAACTGGTGAGCCCCTGCTTGGTGTCTAATAATTTTAAAAGTTCTTGCCAAAATGGTGAAGTGAATTGAACTCCCCGGTCTGAGATTATGCACTCTGGCGCCCCATGTAGCCTGTAGATGTGCTGTACAAAGAGCTTAGCTAGAGTATGGGCTGAAGGGATCTTTGAGCAGGGTATGAAGTCTGCCTGTTTGGAAAACAGGTCTGTCACGATGCAAATAATGGAGTTTTCTGAGCTTTCAGGAAGCTCAACGATGAAGTCCATAGAGATTTCCTTCCAAGGAGCCTGGAGTCTTGCCACAGGCTGTAGGAGTCCTGGCACTTTCCCTGGGCATCATTTTGCTGCTGCACATACTGGCCAACTAGCCATGTATACCTCAATGTCTTTTTTCAGGGATGGCCACCAGAATTGGCATTTTATCAGGTGCAGGGTTTTCACGAACCCAAAGTGTCCTGCTGTTTTTGAGTCATGACCTTTTTCCAGGACCATAGTCTATTGGTTTTTTGGGACATACACTTTTCCTCCAACCCACACAAAGCACTCACACAAAGTGAAGTCATTCTTATGGTTGTTAAACCAGTCATCATCTTTTAAGGCTGCTTTCAATGCTTTGATTACTTCATTAGGCATGGGATTAGGTTGCTTTGCTTGAGCTCTTGTAATGTCTAAGGCTGCTATTTGCTGTGAGGGGATAACTGGACGGACAAGTTCTAGTTTAGCACCGTTGTATTGTGGCATTCTAGATAAGGTGTCTGACAAAAAAATAATGGCCCACTGGGATATAGCATAAGGTGAAATTGAACTGGTCAAAGAACTGTGCCCAGCAGACCTGTTTGGGGGACAGTTTCCTAGTGGGTTTTAGGGCCTCTACATTTTTATGGTCTGTCCAGACCTCAAAAGGGATTTGCTTCCCTCTAGGAAGTGTCTTCAGATCAGGAATGCCCAACACACCGTGTAAGCTTCCTTTTCCCATACTGCCCATCGCTGTCCTGTTTCCGTGAGTTTCTTTGAGGTATAGACACAGGGTTGTAAAGCTCCCTGTTCATTTTCTTTGTAGTAATACAGCCCCCATGGCTATATTGCTAGCATCTGCTTGGATGATGAAAGGGGCATTTAGGTCTGGGTGCTTCAGCACTGGCTCAGCGGCAAATAGCTGCTTTAATTTCTCAAAAGCAGCCTGATACTCCATAGACCAGTGATGGCAAACCTTTTCGGCATGAAGTGCCCAAACTGGAATGCGCGCCAGAGCACCAGAAACCCAAAGACCAGGTGGCCAGCGCGCGCATGCATGCCGGCCACCTGGTCTTCGGGTTTCCGGAGCTCCGGCGCACACGAAGACTAGCTGGCCAGCATGCATGCGCGTGCCGTAAACCAGAAGAGCAGCTGGCGATGGTGCGCGTGCCCACAGAGAGGGCTCTGCGTGCCACCTCTGGCACGCATGACATAGGTTCGCCATCATGGCCCCATCATGGCTGGGTTTAGGCTTCCCCTCCCCTTTCATTTTTAACAAGTTCATAATGGGTAGGGCTATCTGGGCAAAAGAAGGTATGAACTGACTATAGAAATTTGCAAAACCCGGGGACTTCCGGGGCGGCGCCATGGTGGAGCGGAGCAAAGAAAGCTAGCTGCGAACTTCGTTCCGACTTTTCGTGTTTTTGGAAGCCGAAAGCGGCATGCGATTCTTTGGAGGAGAACGCAGAAAGAAAGGGGACACTGAACTGCAGTGGGGAATGGTGCGACTTCCCACTGTAGTAGGTGGAAACCCTGATAACAGACACGGAAGAGATCGGCGATTAAAGACGATCCAGAGACATGGCGGTTTGATCTTCATGTAGAGGAAGAAAACGAGAGTGAAACGGTAACTGTCTTATAAATTCTCCTTACTAAGCTCTGAAAAGTCTCCGAATCAGTAGACGGATCAGTGGAATTGGAAAAGTGAGAGTCTCCTGAGAGGAACGGGCAGCACCTGAGCGGTAAGGAGCATTAAAAGAGAAGATATTGTTAAAGGAAGAGATATAGGACTAATACATTAAATACGGCTGTAAACTTTAAAACTGAGACCTCTTTGGGATTGGAAAATAGTGAGAAAGATGAGAACGTGAAGACAGTGATGACTTTGTGGAAGGAAGACGGTGAGAAAGAGGGAGGGAAAAAAAGAATGACAGAGCAGTCTTGACGGTGACATCTTGGAAATGAACTGAGGATTTAAAGAGACACTTTCTAACAATCTACTGTGAGAAGATCACTACATGGAATAAACCATACATTGGAACTGATGTTGTTAAACTGCTGAGTGGCTACAGAAAGAAGAGATACATTCTGTGCAAAACATACAGGAAATAGTAGCTGAACATGAACAAAAAATAAAAAAAATAACAGAAAAAACAGAGAAAGTGGAAAAAAGACAAGAAGCGATGGAAGAAAAATTAAAAATGGTAAACAGGGAGCTAGAGGGGGCGATCTCCCAACTTGAATTCAAAAAAGCGTCATATTTCCTTAGATTTCAAAATGTTATAGAAGAAAGGGAAGAAGATACATTAAAGCTAATGTCAGAAATGCTTGCAGAAGTCCTTCAAATGGATAAGGAAGAAGTAAAATTTAATATTGATGAGGTCTACAGAGTCCAGACTAATTACATAAGGAAACATAGGTTGTCTAGGGAAATTCATGTTAAATTTACTAAAAAATATATAAGAGATGAGATTTATAAAATTACAAGGACTGGACAAATAAATTACAAAGGAAAGAACATCATAGTACTTAAACAGATTCCGAAAAGAATAAGAGAAAAAAGAAGGGACTTTCAATACCTCACAACTAAACTAATAAGAGAGAAATACCATTTAGATGGCTAGTTCCAGAAGGACTTCTGATCACATGGAAGGAGAAAAAGATAAGAATACATACAATAGAGAAAGCAGATCAGTTTATTGAACAATATTTAGAACCTGAAGGAGAAAGTAGTATAGAATTGGAAACACGAAGTCAAGAAGAGCAAAATACAGAAGAGAAAGAGAAGTTAGAGAAAGAAAAAGAACAAAATAGGAACCAAATAGAGACTCGGAACGTGAGAATAACAAGAGCAACAGCTAGACAATAAGATGGAACAGTTAGTTAAAATCCTATCAGTCAATATAAATAGAATAAATTCGCCAATCAAAAGAAGACAAACTTTCAATAAATTGCAAAAACAAAATTTAGATATAATATGTTTGCAGGAGGTACACGTCAAAAAGGAACATAACAATCTATTAGATGCACCAAAGCTAGGGAAATTGTTTACATCATTGGATGATTCCAAAAAAAGGGGAATTGCAGTATATGTTAAGAATTGGCTACAACCAAAACAAATATACCAGTATGAAGAAGGCAGAACACTCATAATAGAGATTTCAATAAACCAGAAGAAAATAATACTCATAACAATATACGCCCCCAATAGTAAGCAAAAGGAATATTATAAGGAATTATATGAACAAGTAGTTAAATTAGAAAAAGAAAATATTTGCATAGTGGGGGACTTTAATGCAGTATCGGATATAAAATTGGATTACAAATCAGTGAATAAAAAACATTATGAAAGAAAGACTCTACCTGGTAATTTTTTTGAGTTGGTTAGGGAATTTAATCTCAGAGATGCCTGGAGAGAAAAACACCCCAATGAAAATCAGTATACATATCATTCTACTCCACAGAACTCCTGGTCAAGAATAGATATGGTTTGGACAGATATAGCAACACTGAATAATATGCAAGAAATTGAAATAAAACCAAATATATGGGCTGACCATAATCCCATAATATTTACAATAAAAGGGAGGAAAAGGGGGAATAAGAGATGGATCATGAATCAGGCCATAATAAAAGAAAAAAGTTACATCGATTACATGGAAAAAGAGTTATCTTTCTTCATGAAAGAGAACTGGAATGATGAGACCACAATTCAGAATTTGTGGGATACCACAAAAGCTTACATTAGAGGTCTAACCACAACATACACTATAAGAAGAAATAAAAATAAAAACAAACAAATTAATGAATTGCAAAAAAAGAATTGAGAATTAGAATACAAACAACGAATG
>QLTV01004113.1:31478-47737 GCA_003457575.1 Thermophis baileyi | reverse complement strand
AAGACATGATTTACAACGGGGCTGGCATGCATTTCTATGGGAGAGAAAGAATAAAACACATAAATATTTTCAAAGACATCAGGTGAGAGACGCACTAATGGAGGTTTGGATGAAAATTAAACAAAATTTTTATATAAAAATTCCAAGTTGGGTTTCAACAATGGAAGCAATGGTCTACCCAAATGTCATAGATTTAAACAAGATAGTAACATGCAAAGAATTGTTAGATGAACAAGGGAAATTGAAATCAAATCAGGAACCGCAATTACAGGGAATTAAAATAGATTGGTGGCCATACATACAGATTCAAACAAGATACAAAAAGGATTTAGAACAATACGGTTTTTAAAATGAGCAACAAGAAATTGATAAAATATTAACAGGTACAGATGAAATAATGATTACCAAGACATATAATTGTCTGTTAAAATTTAAAATGGAGGAGGAAACAGTGAAAGAAACAATGATAGCGTGGGCCAAAAATTTCGGGTATAATATCGAATTAGAGTATTGGGAAAAAATTACAAATTGACAATGTCGGCCCCATATAAGGAGAATATATACAAAATGTTCTATAGATGGCATTTACCACCAGCGAGATTGGCCAAAATGTATCCAACTACCTCACCCAATTGTTGGAAATGTAATCACGTACAAGAGATGTTCTACCACATGTGGTGGACATGTCCCAGAGCAAAGAAATATTGGGAAAAAATAAAAAAAAATGGATTGAGGAAATAACGGAGCAGAAAATAGAGATGAGACCAGAGTTGTTTCTATTGGGAATAATAAAAGAAAATACCAGAAAAGAAATTTACTATATCATACAGCATGTAATTACAGGGAAAATCACATTCACCCAAAATTGGAAGAAACAGAAGATCCCCTCGAATGCGATGATTATAAGAAAGGTGCTACAATGCGCGGAGATGGATAAACTAACGATGGAATTGAGAGAGAGAGAGAGGAAACAATGTATTATAAAGTATGGAATAGATGGTATGATTGGCTTGAAAAGAAAAGTAAAATTAATGTTTAATGTAGGACGATGTAATAAAATGGAGTAAATGTAGCTTTAGAGTGTAAATGGATGTAAATTAATGTATAAAATGTATAAAGGAGCAGATAGATATAAGAATTTTTATATAAAAAACAATAGGCTTCAATATGGAAAATGTAGAATTAAGAAAAAATTCTGATATCGGAAAGCTGTATTAGTGAAATTATGTTTTTAAATGTGGAAAACTTTCAATAAAAAGCATTTTTTTTTAAAAAAAAGAAGAGATTGGACAACCATTTGTCTGAAATAGTATAGGGTTTCCTGCCTAAGCAGGGGGTTGGACTAGAAGACCTCCAAGGTCCCTTCCAACTCTGTTATTCTAAGACTAAGGCCTTTTGATTTTGAGCTGTAACTACATACTTACAACTACAGCCATGCAACTGAAAGATGAGGGGTAAGAGTTGCTGAGCAAAATAGAGGTATCATTCCTTGGACGTGACTGCCTTTTGGGCATTGATTGGCCATTGATTTTACATGCATAGCCCAGTTGCACCAAGGTCACAAAATGTTTGTCTTGTTTGATTTGAAGCTCCAAACTCTTTGTGAGTACCCAATTAGAATGAAGCTGAGGGCAACCAGACAGGATGCAGGAGTAAAATGAGCATAAACTGGGTTGGGGGAGTGACAATGTTTCCCCCATGCCCTTTTCACACAATGGACTTCTGCAAGCCCCTACTATTCTTCATGGTTCAGCTCAGCTCCTTTTACTCTGTGTGCCAGAGACATTTTCAAAGGATTGTTGCCCTAGAAACTTGGTTTCAACCTCCTATGTATCAACAAGCTTGTTTTAGCAATCCCGTCTGAATTACAGTTACACAGTTTGGCACTTCTTTCAAATTTACTTCAATTACTTGGGCCAAAGAAAGGTATTTTTCTGCTTTAGAAATGAATTGGCTTAATTAGTAGATTAATGGAAATGGCAGGTGAGTTGGTTTCCAGCAGTGTTTCACCAGAGAGGGTTAATGGGAGTCATGTTTGGATTAGTTCCCACAACTGGCTGCCAGCCATTTTCCATCAACAAATCAACCCAGAAACAAATGCACTAGCTCATTGCAGTTCCTATCAGAGAAATAGAGCTGATGGGTTTTCTTTGAGAGACACCACAAAGTTGCCCAAACATGTGGTTGTTCCGTTGCAGGGCCATAAAAGAATACCTAGATTCTGACTTTACTCAGCATTAATTCCAAGGTTTCAAGGTCTTTGCCCAAGAGACTGGCAATCTAAGTGAGAGAATGAGCCAGGGAAGGGTATTCAAACCTTCTTTTATTCCCTTCTGCAGCCTCTTCTTTCTCTACTTCCTGATTTCTTAAATGTAATATGAATTGCCAATTGTAAGAACCTATGACATCAAGCTGCAAGGACTCCAGTCTAGGTCTTTCTGCTTTTCAGACTTTCTTTAATCACATTTAGGATCAGTTTATATACTCTTGGAAGAAGCCCTGTGTAAATCATCAGTCACCTTTGCTTAGAGTTATCACATCTAGGCTGCAGAAATCCAGGCAGCCATAGATGGCTACACAGAGCTAGAATTTTCTATATCTCTTTGTTGCCAGCTGCTAGTAGCTGATGATATCTTTGCAGCTTTTTACAGTATGTTGAATTCTCCCATTGAAAAGATTGTGTTTGAATAGGTGCCATTTGAACTGAAACTACAGTATCTGGAGTGTTTGAGTTTTGTCATGTTGGCCCCATATTTGCAAATTATCTTTTGCTTTACCACTATATCAAGAACAAAATTGCATTTATGGACCAAAACGCCTTTCCCGACATTCCTATTCTACTCTACTGGGAGAGGCTTGAGCACTGCAACAAATCTGGGGGAGAGGTGGCTTGGAATTGCTGAAATTTTTAACCAAGTTTTTCACTTTCATCCAAGTTCTGCTTCTAAAATTAATATTAGCTAATCTACTTTAAACTAATTTTGGAATTAAGTTTGGTGTAACTGTAATGTGTATGTTGTGGTCATTTTTTACACTCTGTACTGTTATACTGGGTTACAGATTTCTACATCCCCAATGTTTAAATAGGAAAGTGAACATAGAACTAGGAAACATTCATTCTCACTTCCCCCATATTGATAAACATACATCCATAGATAAGAAAAATATGTTATCTTGCAAAAAAAAACAAAAAACCCTGCAGAGAAATGCCTGGATAACACTGTAATTAATCCTAGAAAAGGCAAGCTGGTTTCATAGTTTCTCTTTTGAAGATATCAAGAGATCTAGTGAAAAATGATGCATGCTTTAGGATTTCAGAAAACTGGCAACAACCAGCAGAGTCTGTCTCCCCCCCCTCCTCTCCTTTCCCCCCTTTTTTCCTCTTAACTTTCTGCCTCTGAACAAAGAGGTTGGCAAAAGTAGCTAGGTTGTAACAAGTTCTGTGTCACAAGCCCATTAAGGGCATTATGGAAACACTGTATCGGAATAGTTTGGAAGAGAATACCGTGGATGAAAGAGAATGTGTCCTTTGATCAGCTCCCTGGGGTCCTGAGCACGCACAGACCAGCTTGCAAGGCCTCATCTCTAGAAAGAGACACTTACAAGACCATTAAATGTGATTTACATATCTGCTATTTATCACATCTGAACCCTCCAACATTTTTTGCAAGATAAATAAAAGTTGGGCTGAATAACAAATATCAACAGACTAGAGCAGACATCTGTAAAGAGGCAAAAGAAAATATTTAGCACGGCAAAGGGAAGTTCAAAGAGACTTTGACAACACAGGTTCAAGGCTACTAAAAAGAGGAAGTCTTTGGCAACAGTTTCTATCCGCTGCTGTTCTGCCACAAATAAACCTTTGGGATTCCAATTCGTGAAAAGAAAAAAAAAAAAACACGCAGAAGGAAAAACCACTGATTGTGCATTGAGAAACGAAAGAAAAAAAAAGTGGGCACCTTTGAGAAGGACAAAAGTCCCCAGGAACCTTTCTCGACTCTTTAGATTTGGCTTAATTATCATCTGCTCTTATGGAAAAGCATAAAGGGAGGGGGGGCAAACAGAATAGAAAAATCGCACTTGTCCTTGCCCCAAAGAGATATCAGTAAGAAAAGCATTTAAGGGGATTCCTCTCCAGAACAAGGACCAAGTTAACAGGCAGCCATTGTTTGGCCCTTTTAAAAACTTCAGTTAAACACCAAATTCAACTTCACCTTGGAATGGCTAGACTCCTCCAGCTAATCTATCAAATCACCCCAGTGACAATGATGTATTTCCAAGTGTTGTCAGATCCTGAAAAGGTTGATAAATTCGCTGCTGTTACACCTGGAATTAGCGCTCCACTTTGGAAGGAGGCACTCTGTTAAAAGCACACCTCCACATGCCCTGGTCTGGGGGGGAGGTGTGACCAAGATAAATGAGTCCCCTCAAATCAGACTGGCCATCTTTCCTGAAGGAGCACAAGAAAGCTGCGGACAATCCTTATCATATTTAACGCAATATTTCTTGGCTTTGGCGAGGAACAAAAGTCATAGCAAGACGTCTTTGTGACTAATTCAGTCAAAGGGTCAACTCTGGCTCCCCTGCCGAAAGGTCACTGTCGTTGTGTATGGTCCGGGGGGGGGAAAAGAGATTTCCACAGGGAAAACAGCCAGCTGTCCCTGTCACACTCTCTGCAATGGAGGAGCGCGCACTGTGAATGGTTATTAACTTCATTCTACACCTTCAAAACCCACCCATTTCCAAGGCTTTTCAAGGCTTCTCCACTCTTCTCTTCCAGCCTCGTCCACTTTGACAACTATTCACGTTTTTCTTGAAAAGGGCTGGGAAGGGGGGCTCTTTCTACGCTTCTGGTGGGTGCCCATTGAGCTCCTAGCTAAAGGAGCTGCCTTCCACAACATAAACTTTGACAAAATCCCAAATAGTTTGCACCAACGTGGAAACGGGCTGTTGCCAACTGAAGTGTCATTTAGCCAGCGTTCATGTATAAGAGTCGCCTTGCTGCAAGATGGGTGGCAAATAAATAAGTAAAATAAGGAGCCACGGTCGCTCCCCAAAGGAAGCTGGTCCTCCATTTCTTCGCTGGTGGCTGAGCGTTTTTTCTGTGGCCGTCCTCGCTAAGCGCCACAAAGGGCACAATTTCTCATCTTTCCCTCTCTTCTCCGTTCCCCTGAAAACACGCAGCAAACTTCAGAAACCGAGAATGGCCCAAACCTGCCAGAAAAAAACAGACTGATTGGGAAATAATTTAGTAACCTGCTGATGCCCCGATTGATTGCTACAGCGTGTGCCAACCTCAACCAGCCAGGAAGACTTGGCTGGGTTTGTGCGGGGGCGGGGACGCTGCTACGGCTCCTCTTGCCCGCCTTCCCGGCCTAACCAGGAGCTTCTCTGCTCCCGTTCGCTCTCCTCGTGCTAATGGTTTGGGCAGAAGTCTAAATAAATAGCCAAGGCCCGCAGTGACCGGGGCACCGGACATGGCAAGAATCACCTGTTTGCCTTAAGTCAGTGGGGGAGACCTCTCGAAGGACGTTCCCCGGAAGAGGTGGGTTGGTTTGTTACTTTGGCTCGGGATGGCAAGCTCGGCCTGCTTTAAGAAGACTCTGATAGGGAGAACAGATCTCTGGCATCGTGACAAGCGCTCAGCTCAGCATGTTGCCTCAGAGCAGATGCGCGGGAAGGGAAGTGGAATCTGAAGGGTGGCCAGAACAGTGAATGAGCCCGGAGGCTCGGAGAGATTTCCTGGAGTTCGGAATCTAGGTTGAGGTTAAAAAAAAAAAGGCCACCGTGTTCCTGGATACCTCTAACCTAAGCGGTGGTGGAACAAGCTTGGCAGGTGCTGCCGACAAGATGGCTTCTATCAAGAAGATCCACTTCTTCTCCCTCTGTCAGCCGCCTAAGAATGGGTTCCGACACGGTGACAACGTTCTCCCCTTTGCCGCTCCCTCGGGCTGTCCGCAGCCACTGACCCACCTCTGTCCCGTTCGTTCAGGCCGGCCCGCAATAACGGGGCCCTTCTTGGAGACTTCCATGCGCAACGATGCCAGGCAGGCGGAGACCGTTTCTTGGCAGCCTCTTTCCAGCAGACCAAGACTTTTAAGAGCAAGAAAAGAGAACTTAAAAGTTCCGGCAGAGGGTCCTCCCCTTCCCGGGGCCTCGCGAACCGGCTTCTTGCCGACTCCCCCGGGCCCCGAGCTTTTAGCGGAGAATGAGGACGCGTGTACGTCTCCAGCCGGCACCCTCCCAGCCGCTCACCTCAGAATGTGAGGCGAATTGGGCCAATCTGCCCAGAAAGGCGCCTAGCACTCGAGAGTTGGACTCAAATCACTACGGAGTCTAGCTGAGGCCTTTGGGGGTTAGCCTGGTCCTGCTGGTGACGAACTGAGGCCGGAGAGCAGCGGGGTGGGTAGGTGGCGAGGAGCGAAGCTTTTAGGAGACCCCGGAAGGCCTCTGCGCGCCAAGCTGGCGGCGCGCTCGACTGAGAATGCTGTTCTCTACTGCAGCTGCGCGCGCTTCATTTGCCGCTCCGGCCCCTAAACCACCCCCCACCCCCGCTCCTTTGTTCGCCTTAAAAGTAATGCTGTGAATTAAAAGAAATGAAAGTGTTTTCTCCCTGCTCGCAAGTCCCAGAGAAGGGCCCTTGAGCTTGGCAAAATCAGGCGACTCATTCAGCGTGCCACCCCGCACCTGTGATCTTGGCATTGAAAACCCCGTAGACCTATTCCCTATTAAACTTAATTATTCCCCCCCAGGCACACAATGGTTGAAATGGAGCAGGTTAGAGTCTGTTTATTGGTCGTAAATGTTTTTCTGAAGATCTTCTGAATCTCATTGTTAGCTTGTTCTTTGAGGCTGCCCTCGTTCTTTCAGCCTAGAGTAGCCTTGGACTTTTCAATTTTCAATCATAACATCTGCTTAATCGTCCGGATCAAAATATGGAGACACAAAACATATGTAATGGTGGATTTGTTAAATCCTGCTAATGAGTTATTAAAAAGGGAAAACAATGGGCCAGGATGGTGAGAGCCTTATGGTAACAGAGTCACTTTATGCAACGCTTGATGATCCTCTTCTTGATAAATGGAACTAAGGTTCTGAACGCCAGGTGATAGCAAGAAAATCAATGTCTTTAGAGGCCAGCATGGAGACTTTTTTTCTGTGTGAAAAATTAGAAGACACAAAATTTAATTGGCTGATAGGAGAGGGGAAAAGTAGTGGTCTTAAGTTTAATTGCCAGTTGAAGGCAGAGAGAGACAAAAACAACAAAGCCCCCCCCCCCCCAAAAAAAGACGGGTCTGTTTGCTTGCATCTCAGCTCCTACTGCAAGTGTATCATTGAAAATGTGTTTTATTATAACGCATGCCATGCTTTAGTTCCCATATTGTGTCAAGACAATGCTTAATGGTACATTAAAGACAAGCAAACCATGCCAACATGTCTTAGAGACAGTGTAAGGGCCTCTCTCAATCTCTGCTTGTTTTAAGCAGCTGCAGCCCAGTACCCAGAAACACAAAAAGAACAAGTTTTAAATACCAGGTGCTTCCGAGAGAAACTCGACAGGGATTGATATGTTATAGCCCAGGACATGAACCTATCAATAAAGATATCATTTTGATTGTCTCCGACTTCCACGCCATGTAAAAAGCAAGAGGCACCCGGGTAGCCTTATTCTGCTGGCAGCAAAGCCTTTTCCCATCTCGGAGCCCTGCTATCTCCCTTGGCCAAATCCAAGCACCTGTTAGCTAGACCTCACATCCTGTCGTGGGAATCATTGCCTCCTAATGCTTCCAGATATAGAAAATGTTAATTGTTGTGGAATGAGTGTGGGTCCATTCTCACGGGCTTCAGGGGAGGGGAGAGAGGGAGACAAAAGAGAGAGACAGACAGAGAGAGCGGGTGAGAGGAGATTTAGCAGGGACCCTCAACTGGTGTTTGTTCATCCTGGCAGCTGGTTCTCGATGCCACCGCAAAAGACCTTAATGAAAATGGGATGAGTTCGTGCCTAGCTGAGGTTTCACACCCCATATATTACACAGGCTTTAATCCCAATATTGGCAGCTTAGAAAGCCTGGGAATCCTAAAGGGGCAAGTTCTCAGTCTCCGTGAGGGACAGCTTGTGTTTCGCCCGCCGTTGCTTTTCAGGGGAAAGTAGCTTCCTTTTCCATACTTTGCTTGCACTTGGGGCTGAACGAGATTTATGCCATGAGGTTTCAATGGGATTTCTGGACCTGTTTTTGTCCAATCCAGCGGTTCCTTCTCCGGTGAAAGGAGCATCACAAATGCTATTGGTTTCAAAGGCAAGGGTAGTCTGATTAAAGAAGTAGAAAAGGTTTAGAATCTTAGCAACACTTAAATTATTTGCTGCTGCTGCTACAACAGCAGTCGCGATCTCTCTCTTGTAAGCGTGGGACTCTGGAGCGGCATTTTAGCCCATTGGGAAATTGAGCATATAGCAAATAACTTTCATCTGATAGTGTCTAATGAATTAACTGAAGTCTTTTTCAATATTTTAAATGTTTGTCAAAATTGCTTGTTGCTCTTTTCAAGCTCATCGGCCAATTCCAACTGGAGAAAACTTTTGCAGCACCGCAGATCCTGAGTATTGCCCCAACGTTAACGTTTAAAATCAACTACTGAGTTATTTTATAGGCACTTCGCTTTTGCCCGCCCTCTCAGCAATACATGCTGTTGACTTCCGATCAGACTGTTGGGGAGGGGCTTATTCAAGGGGAGAGGCTTATCTATGAATCTCGTTATTGTTGCTCTTGATTATTTTTGGGGGGAGAGAAGAGTAGGGAGAAGGCTGGTTTCAAAGGTTTGAATAGCTGTCAATCATGCAAGCCCACACGCTGGTTCCTTCCACTGCCAAACAATATTACACACACAGCTATTGCTGCTTCGTTTTGTTTTTTTATTTATTTGTATTATTTGTATCCTGCCTTTATTATTTTTACAAATAACTCAAGGCAAGCATCCACCACACCTTCCTACTCCTATTTTCTCCACAACAAACCTGTGAGGTGAGTTGGGCTGAGAGAGACTGGCCCAAGGTCACCCAGCTGGCTTTGCTTCGTGTTTTTTCTTTTGCAATTCCCGCTCCTGCCTTAAATAGCACTTTGGCTCGGGTCTCTGGAGACAGATTGATCTCACTTTGCATGTGGATTGTGTGTGTCCATGCACTTATGTGTGGAAGTACACACACTTTTTAAATTATTTTTCTGGCTAAAAAAAAAATATCTGCACCTCGAGTGAATAGCTGAAGAATAAAGCGAAAGGACTTGGGAGTTTTTTTGAAGATCGTTTTTAAAGGGACCTGTCAAGTCAAACCAGAAGAGTTACATGAGAAAGATCCTGTTTTTTCCCTCGAGCAGCCCGGCTCTTCCGCTTGATCTGCTCTGGACTAAAGGGTATGACGAGGCCCTCCCTGAATGACAAAACACACTCATGCTCGCACGCCTTCACGCGCGCGCACCTCCCCACACCCGCAAGCGATGCGGCCGTAACAATGCTGTAGTGTTTGGATTGTGCAGCGCACGGTCTCTGCAAACACCTCACAAGCAAGCACCACGGGCAAAAGCGACGGGCCCTTCAGCCGCTTCGACTCACGGCGCTCGAATCGGGCGACCATTTGACTTTCTAATGAGCGTAATGAAATTACAGGTCTCCTGGAAGCGTTTGTGCCAAGCAGCCTTTCTGTGTTTAATGAGATCCTAATACCAGATCAGCGAATTGTAGCTGGGCTATTGAACCCCCCACTTTTCCCGCCCGCTTTCCCTTCGCCGCTTCGGACAATTTAATTACACTGCCCGTGGATTTTCCCTGCTCCTTTTCCTGGGGGAGAGGTGGGGGTGGCCCTCCTCTGCCTACCGCCCGAGGTTGCCAATGGAGGGCAAGGGAACTGAAGTCTGGCTAATTGCCCTTGGGACCGCGCCCGACGGGAGACATGGGCTCGTTTGCTAGCCTATCTAGGTTAATGCAATTAGCCTACCCGAGGAGGCGAGGCGTTCCCATTGCTTCCCGAAAGTGCCGGCGTAGCGAGAGATTATTAGCTGTTTTGGGGCTCCGAGGAAAGACCGCGGTCCCCATCCGCTTGGCCCTTCCCTTCCCAGGGTCCGAGTAGCGCTACATGAGGCATACCAGACCCGGACTGGGCAGCCGGCCTTCTCCCGCCGATCCCTGGCATCTAACATGGGAAAATCCACACCTGCGGCTTTGGCCAGCTGCGGGAGCAGAAGCGGTTGAAGTAGCCCATGGGCAGCCAGAAGTCCCCCACCGCCTCCGCGGCCCTCGCCATGGGATGCGAGACTTGCTCGAGTGAGCGCGGTGACTCCCGCTCTGCCGCTGCTCAGTTCCGCCTTCTCGCTACCTTTCGCAAGCTAGCATTTCACTCAGTGCAGGATTGTGGTCTCAGGCGCGGATGTTCCGTTTTAGGGGGGGCAACAGGACCGCATCCTGTGCCCCCAAAGAGTTACTCCTCGGACTATATCTTTCCATGCCAGGATTACTTTTCAGACGAGCTGTCCTCATACAATTCCCCCATACACCACACTACATACACACACTGTGATGGAATACATAGCTGAAAAATGTTCTGCACGTTGGTAAGTTTTTCCTGTGCCTTTAGATTAGCCGCAGATCTCACTAACAAAGTTCTAAGGTAGATTGCCTTTATAACTAATTTATACACTGGTAAAAAAGTGAAGCTTACAGTGAACTGTCTGGTGCACGTATTACTGGATAAGACTGAATCTGGTCCCGGGGATTCAAGTCCCCAGTGGTACAACAGTCAATTTTTCAATTGCCACTGAAAGTGTTGATGGTGCTATTGTTGCTGCTGCTGTTTGTAATTAAATACACTTTTAGAAATAGTAACTTTTTGAAGTATATCCTGTGAGATTCTTAGACGTGCTGTTTCTCCTCCTTCGCAGGAACACGTGGATATGCAGAATCATCTCTACTACAATCACAAAATAACATTTAAAAACAATAAATTCATAGAATGTAAAGATTAAAGGGGACTATAAATATCTTCTCCAAAATAAACAAGTGGAATACCTAGATAATAAAAAAGGACACATTCTCATCAAATTTGTCACAGTTCCAAAAAAATACTGGCACCATTCTGCAGACTTGACTTCTTCAGAGCCTTGTGTACTTTTGGAGAAATCCCCAGTTGCTATATGCTGGAAATCCATAAATAGGCAATCCTCAACACATACAGTAACTGTCCAAAGTCTACTTGAAGTCATTCAGTGAGAGTGTTTTCACACCTCTTCTAATAAACTTGTTGCATTATCATACTACAGTATTTATCTTTGGGATATGGTGGTCTTCTTCCAAGTATTAACCAGGAAAGGTCCTGATTAGGTTATGAGCTCAGACAAGTGCTAGATATTGATAAGTGGTCCAATGGGATAGTTTTCATCCTAAGCATCCAGTGAATTTACAAACCCATAGAAGTGATGGCTATACAACATTACTGAAAACAATAGTAAAATGGATTACTGTATAAGAAAACAAACTTTCTCACACAGAGAAATATCCCTGTAGTGAACCAGTGAACCCGGTTTGCAACCAGGTTCACTGAGAGGTCACCCAACTTTCTACCACCCATAAATTCTTTTTGAAGTAAAAAAGCTTATTGGAACACATAAAGCATTTATTTCAATGTAGTTGCCAGCTTTTAAAACACTTCCAATTCCTGCACCTTTACATGAAATGAAGGTACAGGAGCTTCTCAGGTAAAGCATTTCCTAGGAAAGCTACAATCCTGAAAAGCAGTCCAGACTTTCCCTAACCAACCTCTTCATGGATATGTGATTAAAAGTTCCATATTTGCCAGTTAACTGGAAATTCTGGAAATTATAATCCTTATGTATCTGGAAGGTACTGGCTTCCTCCATGCAGTAATACAGGATTAAGATTTTGCAGCACAGAACTAATAAGAGGGGTGGTCTTTAAATAACAGATAAATTAAACACAGTTATAGCTTCATAGCCAAATCCTGCATCAAGACATCTTTTCCTAGATTTGTAGAAGCCTCCAATATTTTATGAACAATTGAATCTAAAGTTCTAGTTGAGAACAGATCCTCTTCCAAATAAATCAATTTTAATCAAAATTTAGTAATACTTTAATATAATTAGCATATTCAATAAGTGATAATAAATTATGTTCACATTTCCTGGAAAGCATTTTCTTTTCTACCAAAGAGGTTTTGCCAAAAGGTGCTGGTGGATGAATCTAAAAGTATTGCATATTTTAAAATTAGGATAAATTATACATTAAAAGGCTAGTTCCATTCCCCCAGCTGTAAATAATAAGTTGATTGTCCCTAGAATACTTTCTTGTATTGAAAAGTACCCTTTTAAAAAATGTATTTTAAGTAAAACTGTTCCAATAAAAGATAATGTATGTAGTTCAGGATCGAATTGCAGAGTTCTTTATGCTTTCTGAGTTTGGTTGGTTGTTTGCAAATATTTCATTATCCATCTAGGTTCACACCGATATTACTAGTCAGGTAATGAAACGTCTGTGAGCAAACGACCAAGCTTGGAGAGCACCAAGAACTCCACAAATAAAACTGTATGCTGGCAAAAATATATTTATAGTTTAAAATGTTCTCACATTATATATGAAATCAAATGGGGGCTCATTTTCAATGCTGTTTACACATGGTTTGCTGTTTAACTTCCTAGGATTTCTGGAGTCCAGACTTTAGCAGTTCTAATAATGTTTTGTTTCTTGAGTTGTTTTTCATCAGTCCAAGAGAGTGAATGCCCAGTGATTGGAGGAAGTCCATAATCTGGGTCACTTGGAGAAGGTGTTCCTGGAAGGAAGAGAAACAAAGAGGGGAGAGACAAATAGACTGAGTATTCTCACCATACTCAGAACGGAATAAACACTGAACCAAGACATCCCGTTTTCTGTCACACATGTGATAGGGGAGTAGTAGGTGCGCAGCTAACTCTGGCATCATTTTCTGAGTATATAATGTAGTGTTAAGCTCACACACCACTCCATCTGGCTCTTGGATAATCTATCAATGTTTTAGGGAATTGAGTACTTCCATTACCCCAGCATGATATTTGGGAGAAAGCAGGCTCTCCCCATAGCGAAAGAATAGCATTCTCTCCTGGCTGCCCTTCAGATATGTTGGACTTTAATCCCTATTACAGTCACACTGGCTGGGGATTTCAGAAGCCAAAAACTGGAGGGCACTAGGCTGGATAAGCAGAGGTAGCACAATATTTGGTCTTTCCCAATGGATGAGGGCTCCTGCAGAGGCTATCTAGGGAGCATCCTAATTTGAATCCCAATTTCTTTTGACCGCATGTAGACATTAAGAATACTGTGGTATATTGCTGGGTTTCAAGAACGATCTTCTGACAGTGCTGCAACTATTTGAATGAGAAGAATCAACAGACCATGTAAAGATCGCCTTTGGGTCGGTGCAAGCATATTTCACTAGCAAGCAAACGGGAGGGTGAAAGTTTCCCTGTCTGCTCGTGCATATCGGTGTGGGTACCAGCAACAGTAGCAGAAGCTACCGACCGACACGTCAGTGAGAAAATCCGAGCGCGATTGGAATACTATTGGATACCTATTTCGTGTGCGAAGTCAGTGAGTTTCAAAGCGAGGTTGCAGGTTGCGACGATCTCTCTCACTCCTCGGGGGAGGGAAGTGAATTTAGGGGGTATGAGGCGCGTGCGCTTGAGGACGGCCATCTGCAAGGTTTCCACAGCAAGGAAACCTTCCCTCTTTTCCTTTGGAGTGCGCTTGACCTGGATGGGAGGCTCACCCTGCACTTACTTGTGCCCCGGTGACAGATGATAACCGTCTTGGGCTGGCATGGGCTCTCGCGGCCCGCGCTGTGCAGAGGTAAATCGGACTGGACCAGCTCGCTGAGGAAGTTGATGTAGCCAATGGCCAGGCGCAGCGTGTCCACCTTGGAGAGGCGCTTCTCGTAGGGCAGAGTGGGGATATGAGAGCGCAGCCCCTCGAAGGCGTTGTTGATGGACTGCATCCGCCGCCGCTCACGCACGTTGGCCGCCTGCCTCAGTTGCTGCAGCTCGGCCTCGGATCGCACCCGTCGCCGCGCTGCCGCGTTGAAAGCCTTGAGGCTGCCCCTGGGCGAGGCCGCCAGTCCGCAGCAGTCGTAGGTGAAACTGGCCGACGACGGCGAGAAGGACACCGAGAAGGTTCTCGGAGCAGCTTCGCAGCACAGAACGCCGTCGGGCACGCCTTCGAATCCCGCGCCACCACCAGTTCCGTCGCTCTGGTAATACTCGTGGAACGGCGGGCCCAGGAAGGCCACCTCTGCCTCCAGGAGTTCGTCGCCTTCCAGAGGGTTACAGAAAGACTGGTTGGTGAAAAATTCCTCGTCGTCGAAGTAAGATTCTGAAGATAAGAATTCCGGCCCGGCCCGAAAGTGCTCCAGTAGTACCGACTCCATCCCGGACCCGCAGGAAAGTGGCTCGGAAAAGGCGTGAGGGGAGGCCACTTGTGGGCGAGTCTCTGCCTTGTTTTTCGCTCCCCCACCACGCCTTTGGCTCCTGCTGCGCCGCGACAGCCCCTTCGTGCGTATTTGCGCTCGTTCTCTGTCACCGACGGAGGCTGCAGACTAAAGGGCGGCACGCGAGGATTTTTATAAGTGCAACCGCAGGCGCGTGCCATCAACCAATATAGCCAGCCAATCAGGGCTCAGTGGAGGTTCTCCCGTGATCAAGGGGGAGTGGGAATATACACCTAGGGTGTTTCTTGAGGGGGAGCAGAATATACTCTCCTTTTGCGTCCCCGTTTGCTGATTTCCTTTTACCTGCCAGCGCTTCTTTTTAAAAGCAGGCGGCCTAACGCGTTGGTACAGTTACCTCCATCGTGCGCTGGAGGGATCCAAGGCCCTTGGAGTGTCACAAAGCATCCATCCCTCGACGCGTTTGGTGTGGCCAACCTATCTTCAGGCTTTTCTTCCTTTTTTTTCAAAGATTTTTATTGTGTTTTTTCCATTTAACAAATTTCCATAATTTTTACATAACTGTGCTCATTTACCTATTATTTGCATATCTTATTTTTACATATCATTACATCCAAATTTAAAGTATTCCATACATAACATTTACATCCTCTTTCATTTTAGTCCATATATATTCCATATCCTTCCAATATACATTTTGCTTTACTGTTTTATTTTTCCCTCTTTTTCCCCCCCTTGTTTTCTAGTTCAATCCACTCGTACCATTTCTTCCATATTACATAATACTCCGAATTCATTTGTCCTTTCAGTTCAATAGTTAACTTGTCCATTTCTGCACAATCGTATATTTTTCTTATTACCAAACTTTCCGAGGGTATATTTTTTTGTCTCCAACATTGCGCGAACGCAATTCTTGCTGCTGTTATAATATGTAGAATAATATATATGGTAGTTTTGTTATAGTCTCCTTTGGTAATCCCCAATAAAAATAACTCAAATAGAGTTTCTGGTGTAAACTCTATTTGAAGGCCTGTTAAAGAAATAACAGATTCAAGAAAGAATCCATCTATGTATTTTTTCCCAATATTTCTTTGCTTCCATACAAGACCAAGTGTGATAAAAGGTGCCTTGTTTTCGGCCGCATTTCCAACAGTTTGGTTCCAGGTTTGGATAGATTTTTGCCAATCTTGCTGGTGCCATATACCATCTATAAAACATTTTATATTGGTTTTCTTTGTATTTTACCGATTTAGTTATTTTATAATTTCTATTCCACATTATGTCAAAATCTATTTCTAATGGATTGATAATATTCCAGAACAGCTGTAGTGTGCTTTGGGACTGAGAGGGGTGATGTTCGGGGGAAAGTCTTGCTTTGTTTAAAACAAAAACAAAAAAACCTTAAAATATACCATCTATAAAACATTTTATATTGGTTTTCTTTGTATTTTACCGATTTAGTTATTTTATAATTTCTATTCCACATTTTCTCCCAATCATCTAGTTCTATGTTATGTCCGATATTTTTAGCCCAGGCTATCATAGTTCCCTTCACTATGTCTTCTGCTCTGTCAAATTCTAGAAGATTAACTATAAATTTTTGTTATAGTTTTTCGTCTGGGCCCGTCAATATTTTATCTAGTTGGTGTGGGACTATCTCAAAACCATATTCTTCTTTATCTTTTTTGTATCGTGATTGGATTTGAGTGTACGGCCTCCAATCTATTATTATACCCTGGTCTTCCAACTGTTGTCTATTTTTTTAGATTTCCTTGTGCATCTAGGA
>QLTV01004112.1:9989-21964 GCA_003457575.1 Thermophis baileyi | reverse complement strand
GAAGGAAGGAAGGAAGGAAGGAAGGAAGGAAGGAAGGAAGGAAGGAAGGAAGGAAGGAAGGAAGGAAGGAAGGAAAAGAGAGAGAGAGAGAGAGAGAGAAAGAAAAAAGGTGCAACAATCAAAAAAAAAGGAAGGAAGGAAGGAAGGAAGGAAGGAAGGAAGGAAGGAAGGAAGGAAGGAAGGAAGGAAGGAAGGAAGGAAAAGAGAGAGAGAGAGAGAGAGAGAAAGAAAAAGAAAGAAAAAATGAGAGGGTGCAACAATCAATAAAAAAGCAGTTTTTATCTTCCTTGGCTGCCTTCTTTTATCCTGTTTACATTCAAATATCGGGACAAACTCAATCCATTCCAAAGAAATTCATAAAGACACAGAAATGTAGCTAAAACCAACCAGAAGGAACAGTAAAAGGATGCCCATCAGTAGAAACTGATTCGGACAGAGCTGTTGCATATATGCTTTAGCAAAAGCAGGCTGGAGGTGATCGTCACCTGAAGCAAAGGGGGTGGTGATGGTGGTGAAAGCCATGCCTGCAACTAGAAATTAATTCTAGAAATCAAATAGTTTTGGATTCATTCCTTGGTGCAGGAGAGGGGAAAATCCTGATACGGTTATAAAATTGTTCCTATAAATCAGAGCATCCCCAAGTGCCTTCCCTCTACCTCTTTTGCAGCACAGAATGAAAGCCCATTTCTCGCATTGGCCAGGCAGGGTTACCCAAACAGAGGCCAGGCCTCTGGGCACCACCCTGAGCAGGCGCTGAGCTGGAGAAAGGGTAGTGTCAGTCCAGTTACCTGGTTGCCCTCCTCATCAACTCATCAAATGTCTGTGTGTGGTGTGTGTGTGTGTGCGAGAGAGAGAGAGAGAGAGAGAGAGAGAGAGAGAGAGAGAGAGAGAGAGAGAGAGAGAGAGAGAGAGAGAGAGAGAGAGAGAGAGAAGCTTACCTTACAAGCACACCACCAAAAGAGTCTGTTTTCCAAAGATGTCACCCACTGGGGGAGGTGAGAGACAGCTTCTCCTTTTGTCCCCCCCCACCCAGCTGGTGCTGGCACCAGCCGGAGAAGATCCTGCAAAATGGTGTTTTATGTCGAGGGGTATTTTGCTGTATAGGAGAGAGATGCTAGCATGCTGTTATTATGTCATAGGGAGAAACCATTGGAGGGAAAGCAGAAAAAAAGCAGCAAACAAAAGAGGCTGGTTAAAGCAACGGAGAGGCAAACCGGGCTGAGACGGAGATATGCAGAGATGGGGACGGTCTGGGTGATGCCGGCACATTGTGAGGCATTGTGTGTATTCTGCACTAGGTCACCATCCTCATGGTGATGTGTGTGGTTGGAGGCATCTCTCCAGCATAGTCTGAGCTGTGGGAAGTAGGTATCTGGGTGCATTAGATGAGCAAGTACGAGTTTGGGGAACTAACATTCAAGTGTTCTTCTGAGCACAAGCAGAGTGCATGCTGGATGCCTCTGAATTTTTCCTTCATTTCCTTCTGCTTCCCCTTTCCACAGACACTATAAACCTGCAGTGACAACATTAAGCAGGATAAGGCAGGTTTACATATTGCTACTTCTATGCTCCTAAGAGTACAGATAGTCCTTGATTTACAACCAAAATTGGGACCAAAATTTCCATTGCTAAGCAAAGCGGTTGTTAAGTGGGGCATCCAAATTTATAAGCTTTTTCCCCCCATGGTTGCTAAGCAAATCACTGCAGTTAAGTGAATCATGTAGTCGTTAAGCGAATCCAGTTTCTCCCATTGACTTTGCTTGTTGGGAGAGGCAGGGAAGGTCACAAATGGTGATCACTGTCATAAATACAGGCCAATTGCTCAAATTTTCATTGCATGACTGTGGGGAAGCTGCAATAGTCGTATGTGCAAGGAGCGGTCAGAACTTACCTTTTTCAGTATTGTTGTAACTGTGAATGGTTGCTAAACAAATGGCTATAAGCCGAGGACAACCTGAATATGGCATTTATAACATTGCCCTGTATGTCAAGTGTTATTCTCAGTGACTTAACTTTGTGACTTTTGCACAACTCCATTGCCTATCATTGTGCCTTCTTGCTGTATGTTGGGTTGGGGGCAACATACTCAAATACATGTTTTGTATGTGGCATGTCATTTTGATCATATGAATGCATCATCATAAATATGAACCAGTTGCCAAGCATCTGAATTTTGATCACATGATCATGGGGATGCTAGAAAGGTCGTAACTGTGAAAAATGGTCATAAGTCACTTTTTTCAGTGCTGTTGTAATTTGAACGGTCAGTAAATGAACTGTTGTATGTCGAGGACTACCTGTATTCCCTTTCTTGCGGCATGAGTGACCATTAGACTATTTAAATAGCAGATCTGTCTGGGAGGTATGTATCTGGATTTTTCCCACTGCAAAACGTGCCCCTCTTTTTTAACAATACCCAGATTTCTACTCCATGCCCAAAATGTTCCAAGGGACTTCATAACTTATGGAAGCCAAGCCATGTTATTATAATTTTATGGAAATAATATTCCATACTGTGTTGTTCTTCCTTTATTTCATCAAGTCGAGTAGAGTAGGTCCGCCTCATTTCAAAAAGTGTTGCATAATCAGGGGACACTGTGATCAAGGACCCACAGTTTCTTGCAGGGTCTCCTTTAATGATGTGGATGGCTAGGAAGACAGATGGGGAAAGAAGGACTTTGAATTCAACAAGACACAGACTGATCAGTGTTTTGCAAGCTAGAAAACAATAGCACTTGAATTATGCCCAGAAATGAAGACGTAAGCAGTACAGAGTGAATGGAGAATTTATTACCTTCCACAAATTGCTGGACTACAATATCCAACCCCACCAGTATGTCCAAGAGATTTCCAAGATGCTGGAGTTCTGGGAGACAGCAAATTCCCTGTGTCTGCAATGTAGTTTCAGCACCCACATGGTCCTCTCCTGCCCACATCAATTCAGTGTTTCTTCAGTAGAAGAAACTCATTTTTTTGCACTTCAGCCTACACACTCCAGATTGAACTTTTTTTTTAAAGCGAATGAATGATAGAAGACTCTGAAATGGGATAAATATGTGCAAGAACCAAAGGTAGGTTGTACATTACATTCATCCTAGTTATGTTCTGTCTTTTGCATTATTTCAGTTCCTATGTTCCATCTTGCATTCTTGATTGCATCCTACAGTACAGCAGGTGGACCACACCCAAGTGACCCTCTCAGCAACTCTCAGCTGAGAGGGGACATCTCATCCCCATATTTCAGTTGTGTACAGAGACTGACCATTTAATGCAGCACACAGAGCTACAAGGAGGCCACTAAGAACCATTGCTTAGCATATCTCTTTATACCAGCCATCAAGACACATTGGCAACAAGAAAGAAGTCAAGATCTGGGTTATCATCAGACACCACATGATGTTCAGCAAAGTTGGTTCAGTATGTTACTTTGCAGAAGAAGATTGTGTTCAGTGGTGTGGGGAGTAATGCATTTTGCAGAATGCATTTTGTATTGGACTGTGATCAGTTAAGCAATGTGATGGTTATACAGGTAATCCTCAGCTGGCACCAGAATTGCCATCTCAGTCATAAAATGCCATGTCAAATAACCACACTGCTTAGCGAAGGCAGTTCCGGCAGTGTCCCATTGTTAAGCGAGTACAGTGCAGGTCATGAAGTGAAGACCTCAAGTGATCACAACTTCTAACTTCCTGCCAGCTTCCCCATTGACTTTACATGTGGGAAGCTGACAGGGAACATTGGAAATCACAATCACCTGACCACAGAGACGCTGCAATGGCTTAACTGTAACTACCACTCATTCACTCATGCCTCCCTTCCCCCGCTGCTCCCATTGCCATGCCAACACAGAATGCTGTATCTCTGTTTAGCAGATGTCAATGTTGACAACTCCACCTCTCCCCACCCAGACGTCTAAGCCGGAGGGATGAGGGTGGGCTGTTTCAGAGGCTAGGGTGTGAACCCCCTTTGCTGGGTTTCAGCAAAGGCAAAGCCCTGCAATATATTTTTTTGAATGTCAGGACTCATCAGCCCAGGAACAGCACATATCCCACTAACACAACGGCATCCAAGCAATAATACAAAATGCCAACAAGTGGTGGTAGTGGTGATGGAGAATAATCTGGACCAGACCTGGGCATTTTATGGCCCCAGGCCATTTCTGGCTCTTTGGCTGTCCCTGTTCCTGTAATTTCAATTGGACATTAGAAATCAAATGTAAATAAGTGTACACCATGCACACAATATATGTAGTCATTGATGTACGACCACAATTGAGCCCAAAATTTTTGTTGCTAAGTGAGACATTTCTTAAGTGAGTTTTGCCCTATTTTGTGACCTTTCTTGCCACAGTTGTCAAGTGACCACTGCAGTTAAGTCAGTAACACGGTTCTAAAGTGAATCTGGCTTCCCCACTGATTTTGCTTGTCAGAAGGTCGCTAAAGGGGATCACATAACCCCAGGACACTGTAACCATCATAAATATGAGCCAGTTGCCAAACGTCCGAATTTTGATCACATGACCATGGGGATGCTGCAATGGTTGTAACTGTGAAACACTGTCATAAGTCACTTTTTCCAGTGCCATTGTAACTTTGAACGGTCGCTAAATGAATGGTTGTAAGTTGAGGACTATCTGTACAACTGTACTGTTTCTAACCCTAACCCTGAACTATTACAATATCCTATGTATGTGGTTTAGAAACTGATCAATCTTCTTCTCCTGGCTTATTTTCTTAGGAAGGTTTGTTCTCCCTAATTTTTTCCATTTGCCCATAACTTGAATTATTTGCAGGAAGTCCTTGACTTATGACCACAATTGGGACCAGAACTTTAGTTTCTAAGCAAGGAATGGTTAAATAAGTCATGTCCAATTTTACAACTTTTTTGTACAGTTGTTACATGAATCATGTGGTCATTAAGCGAATCTGGCTTCCCTCATTGGTTTTGCTTGTCGGAAGCTGGCTTGAAAGATCACAAATGGTGGTCATGTGACCCTGGGATGTTGCAAACATTGTAAATACATACCGATTGCCAAGCACCCAAATTTTGATCCTGTGATCATGTGGATGCTGTGAATGATCATAAGTGCAAGGACCAGTCATAAGTCACTTTTTTTCTGTGCCGTTGTAACTTTGAACAGTTGCTAAATGAATGGCTGTAAGTCAAGAACTATCTGTATAATCATAAACATTGTTTTATTTTATTTATTTATTAAACTTAGATGCTGCCCATCTTGCTTAGAGCCAACTCTAGGCCACTTAATCATAAAAATAAGATAAAACATTAAAACAAATATTAATACTAAAATTGATTTAAAACATTATGTGCTAGCTTGACATCAACTCATTGAAAGTAAATCTCAGTGTCTGGAAGTTGAGTCATGGCAACTGGACTTCTTTTTTGGAGGGAGGGGGGTTGAAAGGTTTCATTGCTTATCCAAGTAGCTTCTTCAGTCTGAGCAAGTTGGTTAGGGGGACCCCACAGGTTCACCACAAAAGCCACACTTAATGGCCCACCTAGCAGAAAGGATTTAGGAGCAAGGACTCTTAATGACTCTCTGCCTAACCTAAGGAACTTATTCAGATTAGGTGAGAAATAAACCACCCTGTGGAGGACATATATGGGGGTCTCCCTAACCAACTTGCTCAGGCTGAAGAAGCTACTTGAATAAGCAGCAAAACGTTTCAAACCAAGAAGAAAAGTCAAGTTGCCATGACTCAACTTCCAGACAACTCTACATGGATGGCTGAGAATCTTCATTGACATAAATCCCACTAGATAAATATGCCCAGAATCACAGCTTTATGTTTATTGCTTCCATAGGATCCATGGGAATTGTAATTCCGTGGGAATATATGTAGAGATCTTTCACTGTATGTTACTCTGTTATTCTGACCATCATAAATACATGCCAGTTGCCAAGTGTCCGCATTTTTGTCACGTGACCATGGGGATGCTCCAATGCATGTGCAGAAGCAAAAAACAAAATGGCGGCACCTATGGCGCCGCCGAAAGAACCAGTTTGGGGGTGTGGCAGGCCTGGGTTGCTGCCAGTTCTAGCGACCCAGGCCGCCAAGTTACTACCGGTTCTATAGAACCAGTCCGAACCGAGAGGAACCCACCTCTGGTGTGGGTAAAGGGGGTCTGATCTTTGACGTGATTTCAGGTTTGAGTAAGCTGCAGTGAAACACTGGATGAACCTGTCTAAGTGTTTTAGGAAGGAGGAGTTCTACAGTGACAGGGTTAACGATTCTGGTGATGGGAAATGGGCCAATGAATTTTGGTCCCAGTTTCTTAGAGGGTTGTAATGATTGTAGGAACTTTGTGGATAAATACACGCGGTCCCCAAGCTTGAATGGCTTGGGTTCATTGCGTTTCTTGTCAGCTTGAGCTTTAAAAGCTGCTCTAGCCTCTTGTAGGGCTAGTCTGACCACTGGCCAAGTGGTTTGTAGATTGTTTATCCACTCCTTAAGGGAGGGGATGTCAGGTTCCTTAGTGGGTAGTTCTGGCATGGGGTTGAATTCTTGTCCTGTGGCTACCTGAAATGGGGTGAAGCCAGTGCTACTGTGTACAGAGTTGTTGTAAGCTACCTCAGCAAAAGGCAAGAGGTCAGTCCAATTGTCCTGTTGGTAGTTAATAAAACATCTTAAATATTATTCTAATACCCCATTGGCTCTCTCCACCACCAACCCCGTTCATCTGGGGGTGATGCGAAGAGGACAACCCCTGGGTGGAGCCTAACAGGTTTAAAAAAGCCCGCCAAAATTTGGAAGTGAATTGAATGCCCCTGTCTGAGATAATCCGTTGGGGAGCTCCATGGAGGCAATAAATGTGTACTAAAAATATTTTTGCTAATGCCTTGACTGTTGGGATCTTCTGGCAGGGTATAAAATGGACCTGTTTTGAAAAGAGGTCCGTTACAACCCAAATAACTGTATTTCCCGCGCTTTCAGGCAGCTCCACTATAAAATCCATAGAAATCTCTCTCCAGGGTGCTGAAGGTTCTGCTACAGTTTGTAAAAGTCCTGGGGATTTTCCTTGTCGTCTTTTTGCAGCTGCGCAGGTGGGGCAGCTAGCAACGTAGCTCTCAATGTCTTTTTTAAGGGATGGCCACCAGAATTGTCTCTTGATGAGGTGCAGAGTTTTCACAAATCCAAAATGTCCAGCTATTTTAGAGTCGTGGCATCGTTTCATGAGGTCCAATCTTTGGCTGGCAGGGACGTAAAGTTTGTTCTCTACCCAGGCTAAACCATCTTTAAGTAAGCAAATATTTTTGTGAGCTTGGAACCAGTCATCCTTAAGTAGTGCCTCCTTAAATTTGGAGGCCGTCGCGTTTTCAGCAAGCAGTTCTTTTTTTTTTCTTGTGCTCGGGTGATCACTTTGGCTAGCTGGGGTGTTTGGAGCATAGGTTTAACAATTTCAGTCTTTTTGCTGTTGTATTGGGGTTTTCTGGACAGGGCATCAGCTAAGAAGTTTTTCCCTCCTGGGAGATACTTGAGGGCAAAATTAAAACGTTTAAAGTATTGCGCCCAACGTACTTGTTTGGGGGAGAACTTTCGTGGGGTCTTTAGAGCTTCTAAATTTTTATGATCAGTCCAGACTTCGAAGGGGATTTTGTTCCCTTCTAAGAAATGTCTCCATGTGAGGAGGGCCCACCATACGGCATATGCCTCTTTCTCCCATATGTCCCATCTTTGCTTGGTTTCTGTCAATTTCTTGGATGTGTATGCACTTGGTTGCAATTGTCCATGTTCATTGTTTTGGAGTAGGACCGCTCCTACTGCCATGTCGCTGGCATCTGCTTGGATGATGAATGGTTGTTCTGGGTCTGGGTGTTTTAGGACTAGTTCGGCTGAGAATAGTTGTTTAAGTTTTTCAAATGCCACTTGGCATTCCATGGTCCAGTTAAGGGGTTGCCTTGGTTTCGGGTCTCCCCCCTTTTTGTTTTTAACAAGTTCTTAATGGGGAGGGCGATTTTAGCAAAAGCCAGAATGAACTGACGGTAAAAATTTGCGAAACCCAGGAAACTGTAGTTGTTTGCCGGTTTGGGGCAGCTCCCAATTGATGATGGCTTTTACTTTTTGTGGATCCATCTCAATTCCCTCGTGGGATATTCTGTATCCCAGGTAGTCAATTTTTTTCCTGGTGGAATTCACATTTTGAGAGTTTAGCATAGAGTTTGGCAGCTTGGAGTTTCATGAGAACTGCTCGGACTAGTTTTATGTGCTCTGCTTTTGTTTCGGTGTAAATTAAAATGTCATCAAGATAGACTAGGACCCCTTTGTATAAATGTTCATGGAGTACTTCGTTAATTAGTTGCATAAACACGGCAGGGGCTCCTTGTAATCCGAAAGGGAGTACTTTAAATTGGTAGCCCCCCAGTGGTGTGTTAAAAGCAGTCTTCCACTCATCCCCTTTCCTAATTCTGATGCGGTAGTATGCCTCTCATAAGTCTAGCTTTGAAAAGATTTTTCCTTTAGAGAGGTGGGCCAGCATGTCCTTCATAAGGGGGAGTGGGTACATATTTTCCACGCTGACCGTGTTTAAATTTCGGTAATCCACGCAAAGGCGTAAGGTGCCATCTTTCTTTTCGTGGAATAATACTGGGGCCGCTGTTTTCGGTTGGGTGGGTTCGATGAAATCTCTTTTTAGATTTTTGTCGATAAATGCTCTGAGTTCGTCTAGTTCTCTGGGGGACATGCAGTACATTTTTGGTTTTGGAAGTTTAGCCCCCGGCAGGATCTCAATGGCACAATCCGTGGCACAATGAGGTGGAAGTTCATCAGATGCCTTCTCGCTAAATACCTCGGCCAGATCCTGGTATTCTTTGGGGATGCTAATGGACTCAGCAGGGTGGCCGGCCATGGCCGTTTCCCTGTTCTCTTTTCCTTCCTTTTCTCCCTCTGGGATATTTGCGAATGTTACATGTCCCTGGAATTTTACGGTTCCTCTCTTCCAGTTTACTTTAGGGTTCCATTCCCATAGCCATGTGAGCCCCAGGACTAGTGGCCATTCCATTCCTGGGGCTACTATGAACATGAGGGTCTTGCTATGATCCCCCAGCTTTATTTGTAGTGGTTCTGTGGCAAAATTGGCAGGCTCCCCCCCCCCCGCTACAGTCCCGTCTAGCTGGCAGAAAGCGATGGGGGGTTTCATTTTCCTTAGGTGAATTCCCAATCTCCCTACCAGGGTTGGGCTAATTAGGCATCAGGTGTACCCCGAGTCCAGTAATGCTGCTACTTCCTCCCCTTTCCCTCGGCTGAGGATAAAAAGTCTTAGGGGTAGGGTGAGCAGTTCAATTGGGTCGCTTACCAGTGGGTCGTCTTCCGGATCACTTTCGGACCGGCTCAGGTCTTCTCGGGGTGCCAGAGTTCCTTCCTCTGGGTTTGGAGGGGAATGGAACTCCCCAGCCTCTTGGCCTCTCAGTGCAGTTTCTTTTCCTCGGGGGGTGATTTTTGCAGGTTTCCCCACTGACGGGTGATCAGGCTTTCTGCTGATCAGGCTTTCTGCTGCACGGTGCCCCTCCTTCCCACACTTAAAGCATCCTGATGGCCCTCGTCTGCTTGATCAGCCACGGCTGGATCAGGGGTGACGGCTCGTCCTCCCTCGGCTGCTGGTTCGCCCGTTCTCCTTCGTTGGCGACCCGGTTCACCTCGGACGTTGAGATTTTCCAGGGCTTCCCTCACAAGGTGATTGATGTGCTGCTTCACTGGATCATCTGCTAGTGGTTCCTCGATCAGCTCTTCCTGATAGGAAAGGGCTTCCAGCTCCATTTTCCACCCAGGCTTACAGGTAACCCCCCTGGTTCTTCCATCCCAGCTGTCTCTTTTTCCTACGCCGATCAACCATCGGGGCTTCGTGGAACTTTCGAGGACAGCTTTGATGTCTTCGATGGGACATATGGAGCCGGTGTCGGGCTGGGTAGTTGTCAAGGTTTCTCCCCAGCACTCGGCTTCCCCTTGCTCGCTGCTTTGTTCGGACATTGGTGCAGGGTCCCCTCGGTAGAGTAAAATTTGGAAGGGAAATTTTTTTTTCTCTCCAGGTTGACCACTATTGCAGAGCCTGCTGTATGTAAGGACTGCTTTTTGTAAGGTCCTGCCTCCCCCCCCCCCCCCCCTTCAAGAAAGTATAGACTCTTGAAACTTTGTATTTCAAGAGGAACCTTTTATTGGAAAGGGGTGAAAGAAAGTCAGAATTCAAAGCAGGCTCTGTGGTCCCTCAGGGCATGCAACTAGGATAAAGGAAATTAGAAAGCCCTCCCAACAGTCCGATGTGGATTCCGCCAATCCGCAGGTGTGAAGACGTTATTGTACCGGCCTCTCTGAGAAACAGATAAGAAGAGCTTCTCAGGACCATCTTCCGGCGTTGCAATCCACATGGCCCTCCCTCCCCTTTCATTCCCCAAGAGGTGAGAACTTTCCAGGGATCTGAGGCGCCAGGCAATGGTTATAAATCAGGTGAAGGGTTATACAACAAGACAAGGCAAGAAATAGGATACCTAGGATACATAGAAAGAAAATAACTAAATGCATCAAATCCAAACCCCCCCCTTTTCTTCTACCGAAGAATGGCAGATACACGGATCTGACACGCATCCTGACGTCCATCTCCAGACATGAGATTGAAACAGCAGCCTCAGTCTGGGGAAGAGATGGAAAGCTGCATATTATGTACCTGTTGGATGATATCTTATTCCAAACTAAGAAATAAATCTTCTCCAATAGCTGCTAAAAATATAGCGCATTTTTCTACAAAATATAAGCCTTTAACCAGTTCTGCTTCTATTTCCCTTGCTCGTCAAAACCTCCTTGCTATTGATCATACATGAACTTGTTAAGTCTTGTTCACCTTTTAATATGACCGCTTATAATGAATGTTTTTCTTTGGGACATTTATCTTAAATTCATCTTCCTTAACAGGTGTGACCTTCTTCCTCTTCTTTCAGGCTGGATGATTTCAGATTTTACTTCATATTCAAAGAACGGTTGGATCTGAACCACAACAATCAAGCTGGATATTAAGAGGGTTTTTTTGCATCTCTTTGCTGTCTTCTACTGGTTGTCCACAGATTTTCAACCCAGATTTGGTAGCCCTAATAAATTATTCTTGGTTGCAAGCTTTTCATAGTCAAGGACTGGCTCTACTGTTACAAGTCTACATAAAACCACAACTGGGACTAGAATTTCCATTGCTAAGCAGGGCGATTGTTAAGTCCAATTTTACAACCCTTTTTGCCACGGTTGTTAAGCGAATGTCAAGCGCCGGGGAAATCAGAAGATTCAGGCAGTTCAAATGAGTATAAAGATTTATTGCAAGCTTAAGCTCTCTGCAAGCATCTGACCAACGGGCAGTTAATGGAAATGAGCGGGAGATAAGAGAGGCATTCAAGGTGGGCTGGACTTAGATCTCTTGTGGGTGTGTAAGGACTTGTGACTTATGATGCGTTTGACCCCTCCCTTGAGCTCAGCCTGGTCATCTCCTACAGCAAATCACTGCAGTTGTTAAATTTTATTTATTTATTTGTTTGTCAAACATGTACAAGATAGCAGGTATAGGTATAAACATAAACATAATCAAGGTGAATACAGATAGATGAGGACAATAGGACAGTAGGACAGGGACGGTAGGCACGCTGGTGCACTTATGCACGCCCCTTACAGACCTCTTAGGAATGGGGTGAGGTCGACAGTAGACAGTCTAAGGTTAAAGTTTTTTGGGTTTGGGGAAGAAACCACAGAGTCAGGTAGTGAATTCCAGGCATTGATCACTCTGTTGCTGAAGTCATATTTTCTGCAGTCAAGTTTGGAGCGATTTACTGTAAGTTTGTATCTATTGGGTGCTCGTGTATTTTTGTGGTTGAAGCTGAAGTAGTCATTGACAGGTGGGACATTGTGGCAGATAATTTTATGAACTACATTTAGATCGGTTCTAAGGCGACGTAGGTCTAAGTTGTCTAAGCCCAAAATTTCAAGTCT
>QLTV01004111.1:573973-602844 GCA_003457575.1 Thermophis baileyi | reverse complement strand
TGTGAGTCTAGGAGGACACCCAAATTGCGAGCCCGTTCTGAGGGGGACAGTTTTTCCCCCCCCCAGAACCAAGGATGGACAGTCGACATAGTCTTTGGGAGGCAATACCCATAGCCACTCGGTCTTGTCTGGGTTAAGTCTGAGCCTGTTAACTCCCATCCAGACCCTCACAGCCTCCAGGCACCGGCACATCACGTCCACCGCTTCACTGAACTGACGCGGGGTGGAGATGTACAACTGGGTATCATCAGCATATTGCTGATACCTCACCCCGCATCGTCGGATGATCTCACCCAGCGGTTTCATGTAGATGTTAAATAAGAGGGGANGGGACATTTCCCCCCCCGAACCAAGGATGGACAGTCGACATAGTCTTTGGGAGGCAATAACCATAGCCACTCGGTCTTGTCTGGGTTAAGTCTGAGCCTGTTAACTCCCATCCCGACCCTCACAGCCTCCAGGCACCGGCACATCACGTCCACCGCTTCACTGAACTGCCGCGGGGTGGAGATGTACAACTGGGTATCACCAGCATATTGCTGATACCTCTCCCCGCATCGTCGGATGATCTCACCCAGCGGTTTCATGTCGATGTTAAATAAGAGGGGAGAGAGGACTGAGCCCTGAGGCACCCCGCAAACGAGGGGTCTAGGGGTCGACCTCTGTCCTCCTGCCAACATCGACTGTGACCGACCAGAGAGATAGGAGGAGAACCACCGTAACACGGTGCTTCCCACTCCCAACTCCCTTAGTCATCCCAGAAGGATACCATGGTCAATGGTATCGAAAGCTGCTGAGAGGTCAAGTAGCACCAAGATAGAGGAATGACCCCCATCTTGGGCTCGCCAGAGATCATCCATCCATCTGATGGCTTTAGAAGGACAATAAGAGAACAAATAAAGAAATCTGTAAGAATAAATGTGGATCAAGAGGGTGAGCCGTTCACTTATTTATACTTTGAATTATACTTTAACCCTAACCCTTTCTTCCTTTAAATATTCCTAAAGCTCATTTTTCCTTTGCAATTAAAAGCAAATGAAATATAAATTACAAGGGATTGCAGCCTACAGAGAAAAGATTTTTCAAGCATTTTTCTTTAAGCACAGAGATGAAAATAAATAGACTAGAATGTCATATATGTTAAATCCTATCTTCTATTGTATTGGTACTGTTACTGTAGTGCAGAATAATTTAGTACATTTCGGGGGGGGGGATAATGTAATCTTCACTAAATTTTCATTGAAAATTTATCAAATAGGACATATTTAAAAATTCCTTTCGTTTTTTCTTCTAGAATACAACATTTTAAGAATGGATAATGACACATCCGTGTTTCTTCTATGGGAATTCTCAAAAAATTGGGACCTACAGGTTATGCGTATAGTTTTACTACTGATACTATATTCAGTGACGGTAACAGGGAACCTATTTATCATCACTGCTGTTGTTTTTGACACACACCTTCACACACCCATGTACTTCTTCCTGATGAATTTAGCCATGCAAGACATTGGTTCAGTTTCAGTCATTATTCCCAAAGCTGTTTTTAATTCTCTTATGAATACAAGGACTATTTCTCATTTTGGATGTGTTGCTCAAGTCATGTTCTTCTTCTTTTTCCTGAGCTGTGATGTTTCTCTCCTTACTGTTATGGCCTATGATCGGTATATTGCCATTTGTAACCCTTTACAATATGAAATGATAATGAACAGGAAGGCTTGCACCACAATGATTGGCAGCATATGGACAGCCAGCCTTCTCAATGCTTCACTGCACACTATTTTTACATTTATGACTCCTTTCTGCTCTAATATTATCAACCAGTTCTTCTGTGAAATCCCCTATTTACTTAAGATTGCCTGTTCCGGTTTATATGTATCTGAAATTGTAGCTCTAATCTTCAGTACTACATTAGTATTGTGCTGTCTTATTTTTGTTCTTGTGACATATGTGCATGTCTTCTGTGCTGTTCTGAGAATTCCTTCAGTTCAAGGAAGGAAAAAAGCCTTCACTACTTGTGTGCCACACCTTATTGTCTTCTCCATATTTTTCTTTACTGGTTCCCTTGCTTATCTGAAGCCCGTATCTGACAGTCCTTCCCACTTTGACTTCATAATTAGTATTATGTATTCTATTATTCCACCCATGATGAATCCATTTATCTACAGCTTGAGAAACAAGGACATCAAAGTTGCTCTTTCAAGACTTTTTAGGCAGATGTTATTTCATTTTAAAGAAATATGAATTTTGTACTTATCTATTTCATGAGTTGACATACGATAGATGCTAACTCCCAGCATTACCTATTTGTTAATGCTTAAACTTTGGAAGCCTATATTTAGAAAATATATATATTTCATATTATTTTTATTCAGGATATGTGAAAAGATACTGAAATGAATTATGAAAGATAGATAGGATCAGTTAGACTTCAAAACAAAAAAATATTACACACAGACACACACATACGCATGCACGCACGCACACACACACACACACACACACACGCAATAAGGTAAAATCTTAAGTCTTTAAAACACTTCCAAAAGCATTTCTAAGAGCATCCAGGATCAACAAAATATATTTTAAACTATTTCATCTATCATGTTCCCCATCAAATCAATTTATTAAAAAATAAATTGATCACAGATAGTTAGCTACACACAGAGCTTAATTGCAGACACGAAGTCACTCAGCAATGAATCAGCAAAAGCGAGAGAGCACTAACCATGTTCTCTAGCTCCCTCTTATGGCCGTTACTGCCAGTCAGAATGCACCAATGCATTTAAAGCCATATTACATATATTACATTAAACAGTGATTTGTGGCTTGTTTATATTAACCAACCCAACCGTTTGGACAGAGTCCTAACAGATTTAATAAAAGCTATGTTACCCAGATAAAATTCTCTGTCATCATATTGCCAAACGAGGGAATAGGAGATAGTTTGGTCCCATTAATATTTTAATCTATAGAAAATAAAGTCTTTGATTCAATTCACTTTAGGTATGAATTATTTTATAAAGCAAATATTGTTTTAATTAAATTCAATTCTAGCACTGAAGATGTTACCAACTGGGCAACAAAACAATTGCAAGAAAACAAACAAGCTCAGAGAGTTCAACCATAGTTCAACCCTGAGCTCCAGATAATCTCATGTATTGATGCATTAGTATCTAATTAAGAAGGAAAGTAAACTTCAATCTAGTCCAGAAATTTTTATAAGTTTTTTAGAAAGTCATTCTTTAATTAATTAAATATCATAGGATAATGATTAAAAAAAGTAAACAATCATTCTTTTAACATAAGAAAAGATTGAAACTTTTTGTAATATCCAGTAATTGTTCTAAAATAGATAGATATAAATCAGGGGTGTCAAACTCAATTTTATTGAGGGCCACATCAGGGTTGTGGTTGACCTCAGGGGGTTGAGGTGGGGTGTGCCTGGTATGGGCGTGGCTGGGGTAGGCGTGGCTGGGGGTGTGGCCAGCTCCACTGCTGCTGTTCTTGCTCTCCTTGGCCAGGTTGCTCATGGTGTGTGCAGGAGGGCAAAGTATGTGGGTCAGAGGAGGCCCACTCCCTCTCCTTGCAAGGAGACCCTGCTTTGTAACCAAAGCATCCTCAGCAATAGGATGGGAGACCACCAGGAGAGATCAGGAGTAGGGGACAAATGGATGGCAAAAGGCAGCAGGGCTGTTGGTGGTCAAGTGCTAAGGCAGGATTTTCCCCAGACCCTCACTCTCTCTCGTTATAATCTCCTTCCTTCCTTCCTTCCTTCCTTCCTTCCTTCCTTCCTTCCTTCCTTCCTTCCTTCCTTCCTTCCTTCCTTCCTTCTTCCCCCTTTTTCCCTTTTCTTCTTTTTCCTTCCTTGTTCACTTTCCTTTCTTTCTTCTTCCTTCCCCTCATTCCTTCTTTTTCCTTCATTGCTTTCTTCCCCTCTTTCCTTCTTTTTCTTTGTCTTTCCTCTTTCCCTTTCTCCTTTCCTGCCCCTTCTTGGATGCTCAAATGAAAAAGGGGAAACATTTCTTGATGCCTCCTTGCTGTGATCAAATGCCACTTTTGCTAGTTGTGGCCACTTAAAAGACTGAGAACAAACCAGGCTCAGTTTATCTCATGCTTGCATTTAGTGGGAGGTGTTCACAGACAATAGTACAGCTGTGGCTGTACTGTGATAGTTGATCAGAGCTTCTCTGTTTTTTATGTGCAACAGCTTTAGCATTTAGGAACAGAGGTAAGTTACTTGCTTTTCTATTAATACATAATCCTTAAAAGGGCTTACCTGTAGGGACCCTGCCATGGTCTAATTCAGACTGGAAATATAGCAAGGGAAAATATTTTTCCCCACTCTGCTTTGTCCTGTTTTCCCCACTAGAAATGGCTGTTTGCAACACACAAGGAGGGGGTACTTTCCCAAGAACTCACAATTCAAGAATACCAATGTGCCATTCGTTAAGTGCACATGAGGTATCTCAGAGTGGAGAAGGCCATGGGGGGGCCAAATGATAGAACAGTCCCTCAAGGCCTCCACAACCCACTAAGATACCTCATGCTTCTCTCTTCTTTCCTGCCACACTGGACTCACCGTGCAAACATGTCTCCCCTCTGCCGCTGTTTCTTTGCCTTTGAGGGAGGGAAAGAAGAATTGGCTTGAAAATGTTTTTTGCGCTGAGAATGGATGCTTCTGGGTGCCATAATATAATGCAGGTTCAGGCACCAATCCTCTTTTGCAGAGATTCAGGAACCCAGAAACTTTCATTCTCAGCGCAAAAATGTTTGAGATGCTAGTCTCTTGCTCCTGCCCCCTGAACTACTTTCCACCACAGCTGTGGCAGGGATGCTCCCTGCCCACTAAAATCTGCTGCGGACAGAGCTCCTTCAACAACCCATCCCATGGCTGGAGCTGGGAAGGTCACCATGGAATTGGCCAGGTGCAGGACCCAATGCCGTGTGCGGCCCAGATGCATTGCTCACTCACATCCACAGGCCTCACTGTTTGAGTGTGCCCCTCACAGCTGTGTCCAGCCTTCCAGAGTTCACCGCGCCAGGGAAGGAATGAGACCCATTGATCCACGGAGCACACTGGCATGCAAATGGTCCATCTGCGTGCAAATGGGGTACTTGGAGCAATCTTTGAAGGCAAGCCCACTGCTGCACTTCTACTTTCTTCAGCTTGGACACAGTCAGGGCACCCAAGCTGCTGCCGGCAGCAGCCACCTGAGCAGCCATGATCCTCCTTCCAGCCAGCCAGCACCACCTGACCTACTCCCTGCCTGGCCAGCTGGCTGGTGCAAAGCCTCGCCAGTCTTCTCCTCCTCCTCCCTGCTCAAGCGACGGTGGGCTTCATGGGACAATGAGGTCTCATTCCTCCCCTGGCACAGCGAGCTCTGGCAGGTTGGACATAGGTGTGAGGGGCCTGACCCTGCGGTCCTGCCTTGCTGAGTTGAAGGCTTCATTCCTGCACTCAAACAGTAAGGCCAGCTGTGGAATCAGAATCGGACAGGAGCAGGAACCAACAACATCCTTGGCCCAGGTGTTCTGCTCACTTTGTGTGCCTCACTGTTTGAAGGCAGGAACAAAGCCTTCAACTGAGTGAGGAGGCACTGCAGGGCCAGGCCCCTCATATCTGCATCCAGCCTGCCAGAGCCTGCTGGAGTTCACCACACCAGGGGAGAAATGAGACACCCCGTTGTCCCACAGAGCCCGCTGCTCCTTGAGCAGAGAGG
This sequence comes from Thermophis baileyi, assembly GCA_003457575.1. Classification (NCBI taxonomy): domain Eukaryota; kingdom Metazoa; phylum Chordata; class Lepidosauria; order Squamata; family Dipsadidae; genus Thermophis; species Thermophis baileyi. Next base: position 597,121 of record QLTV01004111.1, on the reverse strand, counting down.
ATGAGGAGGATGAGAAGAACGGCAAGGCTTTGTGCCATCCAGCTGGCCAGGCAGGGAGTAGGTCACGTGGGGCTGGCTGCTCGGGTGCCTTCTGCTGCCACTGCCAGCAGCTTGGGTACCCCCGGCTGCATCTGAGCTGAAGAAAGTGGAGGCGCAGCAGCAGGCTTGCATTCAAAGATCACTCCAAATGCCCCATTTGCATGCAGATTCCCCATTTGCATGCAGCTATGTTCCATGGGACAACGGGGTCTCATTCGTCCCCTGGCACGGCAAACTCTGGTACGGTGAAGAGTAAGGCCTGTGCATGTAAGCGAGCAGTGCACCTGGGCCATGGACGGCATTGGTTCCTGCACCTGGCCTTAGATCTGACCCGCAGCCTGCCCTGGAGCCAATGAGGGATTTCCCAGCCACCTCAGCCCCGCTCCCTGTGCATATGCATAGGAAGCGGCGAGCACGCATGAGCTGGTGTCCTAGGTGAAAGGGAGGCACTCAGAACACAGTCAGCCTGCTGGAGAAGATGGTCCCCAGGGATGCCAGGCCCCACACACACTCACTGCCTCCTGTCCACATGCCTAGGAGGAGGGCTGAGGCAGGGGTGGGCCCCCACTGGCTCCAGGGTGGCCCCATGGATCTAAGGCTGACTGCATCCCAGCCTGGATGGCCACTGGGTTGTAGATCAGCACCCGATCGGCCTGGGCTGGGCAGAGGCACCGTGGGCCAGTCCTTCACTGTTTCCAGGGTGGCTCTGTGGGCCAGCTCTAACCACATCATGGGCTAGATCTGTCCCGTGGGTCTTGAGTTTGACATCCCTGATATAGATGTAGATGTAGATGTAGATGTAGATGTAGATATAGATGAAGATGTAGATGTAGATGTAGATAGAGAGATGAGAGAGATGGTGGGTGGGATTGCTTTCCTCCTTCCCCACTGCTGTGGTCTGCAGCCATGCCACGAATGGAGATTGACCATCCCTCAAGCCCCACTGCTGTCAAAGTAGATTAGATCCTGGGCACTGTGCTGCAATGGAAAGATGAAAAGTGGAGTGAGGGAAGGAGGAGGAGGAGGAGGAGGATGAGCAGGGAGAAGAAAAGGCCAGAGTAATCCCAATTCTCATTTTTACGCCCTCTCCCCTCTGCTTCTCCTCACAGCTCTGAGGTTGGCTTGCCTAAAAAAGAGAGAGAGAGAGAGAGAGAGAGAGAGAGAGAGAGAGAGAGAGAGAGAGAGATATCAATGTTTTACATCATTTGCAACATAAAGTATTTCCATTCTATGTTTGAAAAAAGCTGAAAAGTATTTTTTTAGGAATTACTTATTACTACTTATACCAGAAATAACTCAGAATACAGATTCATATTACTATCTTCTTGTTATTTAGAAAAGACTCCAAAGTATCTTATTTTCTAAAGAAAATTGGGCAATTTATGTACACTGAGAGCATATGCACCAAGAATTCCTTGTGTGTCCAATCACACTTGCCCAATAAAAAATTCTATTCTATTCTATTCAATATGCCTCAACCAAAATCTTTTGATTTTTAAGTAATAGTAATTATGCTGAAATTGAATTTTCCACCCCATAAAACAAAAATAAACAATAGAAGTAGTTGATAATGTTATCCTTAATTTAAAACTGAAAGATTATAAAATTGAGACAGTTTGGATTCTCATTACTTTAAAAGTGATAAAGTCTGATTTAGTGCTCATATATTAGTGAGCCTGCAAATTAGTTGTCTCCCCCTTCCCCCAATTCCCCATTATAATAATAAAGGCACTTGGGCAATCATTTAAGCAGTTTTTGTTTCTTAAAAAAAAACAATCATCTACCCCACAGTAGCTTATTTATACTATTAATTGAGACATACAATTTTTTTCTTTATTCTTTGGGGAAATGGTAAGAGAAGTTAGATAAAAATCTCATTGAAATTCAGCACAGCATAATATCTTACTTATGGCTTTAGAAAGACAATAAGAAAAATAATAATGAAATCTGCATGATTAAATATGGACTAAAATGGTGAGTTATTCGTTTTATTTTGAATTGTCCATTATTTGTCTGTTTGTTCCTTTAAATTTTCATAAGTATTTCCTCCCCTTTCTTTTGCAATTATGATTACAACATAATACGGATTGGAATATAAGTGTTAGCTGTCTACAGAGAAATGATTCTTCAGTAAGTTTTATTTAAGAAGAGAGAAAAAATTGTTAGAATGTAATACATCTTAGATTAATCGAGTAAACTAAGAAAGCAAGACCTTTTCCCAGAATTCCCAAGCCACTCCCACCTTCAGTTATTATACAAACAGGTTAAAGGCTGAAGTATGACTGAATATGAAGATTTACCATGGCTTACTGTAAATTAATTTCAAGTTATTTTTCTTTAACCATTTTGATTATATCCTCTTTTTAGTATAGAAACTAGGGTTGTTGTTTTTTTTTGCTTAGAATGTAAGGTTCTGTCACTATTTAAAATGGACTCTTTGAGAACATTTTCATTTACTTTTTAAACAAAGTGACCCTATAGAATTTTTAATTCAGATAAAGAATTATAAAATAGAATTGAAGGCTCTGATTTGAAGCCATTTTTAAAATCTCCATTTTGCATAGAACAAAGTAGAGAACACAAGGGGTCAAAGTATGTAAAATCTCAATTCCTCTTCTATCCTATATATACATATACAGTGTGTGTGTGTGTGTGTGTGTGTGTGTGTGTGTGTGTGTGTGTGTGTGTATTTGTGTTACATTTTACTGATAGAAATAAAGGGAGACTAGTATAGATCTATTTCAAGCTATTTAGCTCTCATCAGCTAGCCATACCCTTCTGGGATTCGAACTTGGGCTGCTTTGTCATGAAAGCGACTGCCTACATGGTTCCTGGATTGGGGCCGAAAGGCAAAAAGGAAGCAGAATCTCCCTCCCATATTTGGGTATACCAGGTGATTTGACAAAAAGAAAAAAAACACACACACACAAAACTATTCAACAAATAGTTATAGTGTATACTACTGCCTAAACTATGCCTATTCAAGAGGAAGAAACTGTTTAAAAAAGAGGGGCAACCTCAATTATTTTCATATTGACATGTTTGAATATACTTGCACTCAATTCCAACTTCCCAGCAGCTTTTATTTGACTTGATGAAAGCAACATTTTTTGCTTTAGGCTCTCACTTCCGATGAAGTTAGTGTTAGAAAATGGTTTTAATTAAATAAATAATTTCAAATATCTCTAAACCCAACATAATAAAGAAAATCCGCAAGAATTGACAGGGGTTAAATATCTGTAAGAGTAATCCTGAATTTTAAGAAAATACATTTTCACAATACTCAGAATATTTCAATAATTTTAGAATAAAGTTTTAATCTTCAATAAAATCTGAACCATCCTTCTGCAACTTACTCTGAACTACACTGAATAGGAAATAACAATTTTTTTTCTAGGGTATATTGTTTAAGAATGGATAATGATACTTCTGAGTTCCTTCTCTGGGAATTCTCAAAGATTTGGGAGCTACAGATTATGCATGTGGCTTTGCTACTGATACTCTATTTAATGACAGTAACATGGAATCTTCTCATCATCTCAGCTGTTGTTTGTGATCACCATCTTCATATCCCCATGTACTTCTTTCTAACAAATTTAGCAATGCAAGACATTGGTTTAGTTTCAGCCATTATCCCCAAAACACTTTTTAATTTTCTTACAAATATAAGAACTATTTCTCACTCTGGGTGTGTTGCCCAAGTCATGTTTTTGTTGTTTTTCCTGAGCTGTGATATTTCCCTCCTTACTGTCATGGCCTATGATCGATATGTTGCCATTTGTAACCCTTTACATTATGAAATGATAATGAACAGGAAAGCTTGTGCCAACATGATTACTGGTGTATGGACCGCCAGCCTTCTCAATGCTTCATTACACACTACTGTCACTTTTATGATTCTTCATATTTTTATTTACTTGTTGCGTTGCTTACCTCAAACCTATAGCTGACAGTGAATCACATCCAAACTTTATAATAACATTAATGTATTCCATTATTCCATCTATGTTGAATCCATTAATTTACAGCATGAGAAACAAAGACATCAAAGTTGCTATTTCAAGACTTTTTGGTCAGAAGTTATTATTTTTTGAAGGAAAATGAGCTGTGCATCATCTTATTTTCAAATAAGGGAAAGTAGGAGAGCTGAAATAAGATACAAATATAAATATTTTCCCAACAAGTTTCCACTTTCCAATACATTATATAAAGTTCAAAGGTTTTTTTTAATCCAGTTATGAAATTTGACTTATCTCTGTTAAGATTGAGATTGTTATGGTGCACTGAGTCACCTCTGACTCTTGGACAATAGAGACATACATGTTCAGTTTTCTTGCCAACATTTTAAGATGTAGATGAGAAAAAAAGTTTGATGCAAGGACACCCAGCTTGGTTGGGCTGGACCACTACTTATTTTCTTCCAGTCTTTTGACTTAATCACAAGATGATATTCATTGTCTCTGTCATAATAGTTAGACAAAAGTTTGTATCCTTTGCTTGATGCCAAAGTGTCAGAGATAATTATCACAACAGTAATTCTGTAGAAAAGACAGCTAACAGATAAAAAAATTAGAATTAACTTGTATGAATATTCAATTGAATGGAACATTACATATTTCCTATAGGGATACAGTACAGAAAATCTATAAACAATGTATTTATTAGAAGAAAGCGTTGATTAAATGAAAATAAATAATTCTGTTTTCTTATTTTAGGAAAAAAATATTGCAAATCGTGTTCAAAAATTTAATATGAAAAATGTTTTAAAATTCCTATGAATATTGATGTGGAATTTTTAATAAATCTTAAATGAAAAACATAATACACATGAGCTGTTCACCATCCCTCTTTATTGAGATTTTCATTTTTTATATTTTAAAATACTTATTCATTTATATGCTTCCTCAGTTTCCACAGTAATTCTATGCAGCATACATAGTTGGGTCAAAGCAATCCTTAAAACAATAGGGATTGTATAGTATGTCTGTCTATATCAGTTACAAAGAAATATGCTTCTGAATAAAGATATCTCCTACTTTTTGAAACATCAAATAAATATGGATAATCCAATCTTTATGCAAAAAGTTCATCTATTAAAAACCATTGTTTAAAAAATGGGGAAGGGAGCAAAATTGGCTTGAACAGGATCTAAGTAGTTTACTCTTCTACAATATTTATTGACAGATTTCTTACTTCTTCAAGAAAACATGGTTAATGTACTTGTTTATTTTTTGCCTTGCATATCTAAAACCTACAGCTGACAGTGCATCACATCTGGACTTCATAACGTCAATAACATATTCCATTATTCCACCTATGTTTAATCCATTAATTTACAGCATGAGAAATAAAGACATCAAAGTTGCTTTTTCAAGACTTTTTGGACAGCAGTTTTTTTTTTAAAGAAAATGATCTATACATTATTTATTTTCAAATATCAACAAGCAAGTAAGAAAGCTGACATACACAACAGGTTTGACCCTGTTCCAAGTTTTCAATAGGAATTAAACCAATCCAGAAGCTGATCTTCTGTGGTCTTCATTAGTAATGAGAATCTGGAAACAACTTACAACCAAAATTTCAAATATTAATTAGTATTAGCAGTAATGGAATAATGGCATTTTAATTTATAGAAACAACAAGTATGATTAAGATAAGGGTAAAGAGGTTGTGCAGATCCTTCTATTAACTAACATTCAACTAATATTCAATTAATGTTGTGATATGTGTCCTGGTGGTGCAGTAGTTAAACTGCAGTATTGCTCTGAACTCTGTCCATAGTCAGGAGTTCATTCTTAATGGGGGTACAGGTTGACTCAGCCTTCCATCCTTCAAATGTTGGTAAAACGAGGACCCATATTATTGAGGACAATATGCAAATAATGTTTACATTGTAAACCACCCAGAGAGTGCTGTAAAGCACTATGGGGTGATATATAAGCCAAAAGCTATTGGTATTACTATGTGAATGTAGTGTCAAGTCACCTTTCCCTACAATTGTAATGCATGTATGCTAGTACATCTTCCCAAATAATATCAGTACTTCACATTTATAAGTAAATATGACCTCAGGATTGATTCAAATATTACACACTTACAAAAGAATTATAAAGGAAAATATAAAATTTGGAGAAATAATATCTAACAAATTCATTATCCTTTTCTTCTAAATTTCATTATAGTAATATTCACATGAGATAATGCCAAGGATTTATTTCACATGCCTTTAGTAAAAACATAACAAAAAGATCAAGTTGGTAGATTTCTGGTTGACGTCGCTGCGATGCAGATGTCGATATGGATGTGGGTTAGCGGAGCTCCGTGAAACGCAGCCGATTCTACCCGCCAGGAGATCCTACGGGGCCAAAGTCACCCTGGAGGGGTGATGAAGATAGTAGGGACCCTTTGTCAATTGTGAGGGGATGGTAGTCTCCTTGCTTGATCCAAAGGAACCCTTCTGACCGGTGGGAGAGAGGACAGCCATTATGGCCGAACCGAAGCTATGACAACCAGGATGAAGGAAGCAAGAAGAGATGATTCTACAGCAGTGTGTTTGATCTGGGTGAGAGATTTCTAATTTCTACCTTGGAAATAACTTCCCCAAAAAAGTGGATGGAAAGGAGGGGCTCTACAGAGTAGGAGGAAGGGAACTTTCCCCCCACCTCCAAAAGAATAGTGGCCAGTAAGATTTTGAGCTGATGACAGATCCGAAGCAGAAGAAGAAAAAACATTAATGGGAAGCTAAAATTTAAAGTAAAAGGATGGACTGGTTATTCTAGGAATTTAAAACATTGCTTAAGACATTGAGTTATTTTTCCTCTTCGTTCTGTTATTTTGAATGGATGAACTTTTGTGGAATAAACTTTTGGATTTATAAAGCTTGTGGTGAAAGCGGAAGGAAAGTGTGAGGGTGACACCTACTGGCTGGAGAAGACATTACACAAGTGAAGAAAAGATAAAAAAAATCAGGTTGGTTAAAAAAACTTACTGCATTCTGACTTCCTTCCTTCCTTCCTTCCTTCCTTCCTTCCTTCCTTCCTTCCTATTTCTCACTCTGGGTGTGTTGCCCAAGTCATGTTTTTGTTGTTTTTCCTGAGCTGTGATATTTCCCTCCTTACTGTCATGGCCTATGATCGATATGTTGCCATTTGTAACCCTTTACATTATGAAATGATAATGAACAGGAAAGCTTGTACCAACATGATTACTGGTGTATGGACCGCCAGCCTTCTCAATGCTTCATTACACACTACTGTCACTTTTATGATTCCTTTCTGCTCTAATAATGTAAACCAGTTCTTCTGTGAAGTCCCATATTTACTTAAGATTGCCTGTTCTGATTTATATGTATCTGAAATTGGATTTCAAATTTTCAGTGCTATGTTAGCAACTGGTTGTTTTGCCTTTGTCATTGTGACTTATGTATATGTCTTCTCTGCTGTTCTGAGAATTCCTTCTGATCAAGGAAGGAAAAAGGCCTTCTCTACTTGCTTACCACATCTGTTTGTTTCTTCATATTTTTATTTACTTCTTGCCTTGCTTACCTCAAACCTACAGCTGACAGTGAATCACATCCAAACTTCATAATAACAATAATGTATTCCATTATTCCAGCTATGTTGAATCCATTAATTTACAGCATGAGAAATAAAGACATCAAAGTTGCTCTTTTGAGACTTTTTGGTCAGAAATTATTGTTTTTTTAAGGAGAATGAGCTGTGTATCATCTTAGTTTCAAATAAGGGAAAGTAGGAGAGCTGAAATAAGATACAAATATAAATATTTTCCCAACAAGTTTCCACTTTCCAATACATTATATAAAGTTCAAAGGTTTTTTTTAATCCAGTTATGAAATTTGACTTATCTCTGTTGAGATTGTTATGCTGCACTGAGTCACCTCTGACTCTTGGACGATAGAGATGTACATGTTCAATTTTCTTGCCAACATTTTAAGATGTAGCGGAGAAAAAAAGTTTGATGCAAGGACACCCAAGGATCTCCTTACTTGATCCAAACGAACCCTTCTGATCGGTGGGAGAGAGGACGGCCATTATGGCCGAACCGAGGCTATGACAACCAGGATGAAGGAAGCAAGAAGAGATCATTCTGCAGCAATGTGTTTCTAATTTCTACCTTGGAACTAACTTCCCCCAAAAAGTTGATGGAAAGCAGGGGCTCTACAGAGTAGGAAGAAGGGTACTTTTTCCCCGCCTCCAAAAGAATAGAGATGAGACAGACTTTGAGCCGATGACCGACCTGAAGAAGCAGAAGAAAATACATTAATGGGAAGCAAAAATTTAAAGTAAAAGGACTGGACTGGTTATTCTAGAAATTTAAAACATTGCTTAAGACATTGAATTATTTTTCTTCTTCGTTCTGTTATTTTGAATGGATGAACTTTTGTGGAATAAACTTTTGGATTTATGTCCTTCCTTTCTGCCTTCCTTCCTTCCTTCCTTCCTTCCTGCCTTCCTTCCTTCCTTCTTTTTTTCTATTCACTCTCATCTGTTTCTCTTTATTCAAAATTATTGAAAAAAGTAATAGAGAAATCCATATACAAAAACAAATTCATATACAAAACAGTAATGTATACATTCAACAAATTAATTACTTATTAAGATATAATACCCAGACCAAATAATAACATAAAAATAAAGACAAATAAGAAAAATGCAAAAATCCCTCCAAGAATTAACTTACCAAATTGATGTAGATCACCTAAATGTACCACATACTCATTTAATAGTATAACAGATTACACTTTTCCCATTTTAAAAACTATTATGAAATCTATGTAAAAGTGAAATATATTCTGTCAATGTTATTAATTAATAAAGCATTCCATGGAATTAATAGTTTACACATTTTTGTGCAATATATATTGAAGGAAACTATTGGAAGCAAAGGAGTGCGGCTCTAAAATTGTGGGGAGACTCACCTGCACTATGCTGATGGTGCTAGCCTGAAAATTGAAAATGCACCTGATCTACAACTTCTAATAATTAAAGTAGAAAGAAAATTATGATGATTAAATATAAAGAATAACAAACCAATGGCAGCATGAACAACAACCAATGAACAACAGTTAAAATATTGAAGTGCAAATAGTTGATTCAAAAAGGCAGATAGATAGTTCTCGACTTGTGACCACAATGGAGCCCAACATTTCAGTTGCTAAGCAAGGCAGTTGTTGAGTGAGTTTTGCCCCATTTTACAACCATTTGCCACAGTTGTTTAGTGAATCACTGCAGTCATTATGTGAATCATGCACTCATTAAGCAAATGTGGCTTCCCTCATTGACTTTGCTTGTCAGAAGCCAGCTGGGAAGATTAAAAATGGTAATCACATGACTCTAGGACAGTGCAACTGTATAAATATATGCCAGTTGCCAAGTTTTGATCACATGACCATGGGATGCTACAATGGTCATCAGTATGAAAAACGATAAATCACTTTTCAGTGCTATTGTAATTTTGAGAGATCAATAAATAAATTGTTGTAAGGACTACCTCTACAGGAACCAGCAATCAAGAAATATACTGTGACATAAGGTTTGAAGGGTTTGAAAAAATCAGAAATGTGCAGACAGTGTATTTCCTTAGTGATCTTCATGTAACAAACTTAGATTTGAGAGAAGCAAGATAGATGTATTGACATTTTTTTTCACTTTAGTGTTGGAAAAGAATTTTGAAAATACCATGGATAGCTAAGAAAGCAAACAAATGAATCATTAAAACAAATCAATTAAGAATTCTCAGATGATGTACAAATGGCCAGGTTCAGATTTTCATATTTTGGGTACGTTATGCAAAGTCATAGTGTTTTAAAGAAGTATGTAAGGCTGAGAAAAGTATAAGGAAAAAGAAGAAGAGGATGACTACCAAGAGTTGGATGGACTCAATTGCAGCTGAGATGTGAACAACCATGTTAGGAATTGATTGATCATTCTAGAGAAAATATATGTGTTTGATAAGAGTGAATACAAACTTGGTAACACATAATCAATCAGACTCCAAACTTTATCAAAGTAGATAAAAGTTTATTCTTCTATTGACTCTATGGCAGTGATGTGTGCCGAAACTGGAGCGTGCGTGCGCTGGAGCGCCGGAGCACCGGAGCGCCAGAAGAGAGCAGCTGGACACCATGTGCATGCACGATGGAACAGCTGTCTGGTATGCATGCACATGCCGGAACCCGGAAGAGCAGCTGGTGATGGCGCATGTGCCCACAGAAAGGGCTCTGCATGCCACCTCTGGCACGTGTGCCATAAGTTCACCATCACAGCTTTATAGGGTATATTAGAAAATTATGTCTTTGTGTGTGCATATATATATTGCAGCAGGTAGCGCAAACATTGCAAACTTTATCTGGCAAAATAAGGGGAAAATATGAATAGATCACTTCATTTACAAACATAGCATATTTCAGTTGAACTCACATGACCAATTTTCCCATTGGGATTCTCACTTCTCCAGAAAAAATAGGTATAGCTTTTATATAGTAAAAAGTTTGCCAACTGCTTATCCTTAGGATAATACAGGAAATTTGTTTGAAGACGACAGAGAAATATTTTTAGGGATCACATACACAGCAGTGAACTCAGAAAAATCCTTACATTCTCTGATATTATTTAAAGAAGAACAAATAGCATCTTATTTCTAAGGACACTTGTAAAATATCCTGCACAAATAGCAGCAAAATTCTTCTGAGTTGAAGCATTTTAGATTTCCATAACATGAAAATGTACAGTGTTATAGTTAGTGTTCATCTAGTTTGATATAACCTTTCCCATTATTGAGCCTGCAAATTACTTCTCCCTCATCCCAATAAAAACAATACCAATTCTAGGGAAATAATCTAAAGGAGTAAAAAAGAAAAACATTCTTTGGTGCCTTTTTTATCCTCCCAATGGAGACAGTTTTTTAAAAACATCTCTGGGGAAATATACTTCGATAAAATATCAGCACTGGCTGCACAACATAGAGATAGACCAAGATAGCTAAAGATGGTGAGTTATTCGCTTATTTGATTTAGAACTTATTCAGTCAAAGCTGTCCTTGTCTTTTATTTGTATTTATTTATTAAACTTATATGCTGCCCATCTTGCCTAGAGATTACTCTAGGTGGCTTACAATTAATAAAACACCAATATGAAGCTTTAAAATAATAAATAGTAACACCTAAAATTGTTTTAAAATTCACAAGGATGAAGAGGAAGGAAGCAAAATGTACATGGGGAGGAGATGGGATCTTATTTTCATTGTCTTGATCGAATGTAATCCACTAAAGTCAATGCCTAAGTATCAACTGAGTTTGGAGTTTTATATTAACTTTGTGTAATCTATGTTCAGTTTATTTCCCTTTATGCCCTCATTTGAATTTTTAACATGTCCTTAGAACTTTTGTATTGAACATTCTTTCAAAAGGCATTTTCATGCTCTTTCTAAACCAAAGTCAGTAATTAGAATGAGTCATTGATTTGTTTAAATGATTAAAAAGCTTCAATTTACACAAAGCCTTTTTCTCCATGCATATTTTGGATCCAGTACATTAATAATTTGGACTTGACTGAATTTGGATACATCCATCTGAATCATTTGACTCTAACCATCTCAACAAAGAAACCAACATTTTTAATCTGATTAGACCTTACACATGAGTACTGAAGAAATACCTTAAACTTTAAAATGCATTCTCAAATATCTCCAAGTCCAAGAAATGTAATAATGCCTTAAGGCCTAAGGCTTACGACTCTGAAATTAAAAATAAGTAAGATAATTGACAAATCACGATGTAAATTGTGTTATTCTAAATGTTGCAGGATCAAGATTTATTGTAATGTTCAGTGAAAGTTGATCAGTTTTCAAAATACTTCAAAGGATTTATATTAAATTTTACTTGCTTCTTTAAGGTTGTCATAATTAAGAATGGATAATGACACTTCTGTATTTCTTCTTTTGGATTTCTCAAAACTTTGGAAGGTACAGATTATTTACTTATCTTTATTCCTGATACTTTATTTAACAACAGTAACTGGGAATCTTCTCATTATTATTGCTGTTGTCTTTGACCACCATCTTCACACTCCCATGCATTTCTTCATGATGAATTTAGCTATCCAAGACATTGGTTCAGTTTCAGTCATTATCCCTAAAACTGTTTTAAATTTTCTTACGAATATAAGATACATTTCTTATTCTGGATGTGTTTGTCAGGTTCTCTTGTTTTTCTTTTTCTTAGCCTGTGATGTTTCCCTCCTTACTATTATGGCATATGATCGGTATATTGCCATTTGTAATCCTTTACAATATGAAATGATAATGAACAGGAAAGCCTGCACCAAAATGGTTGGCAGTGCATGGATTGCCAGTTTTCTCAATGCCATATTACACACTACTGCAACGTTCACTATTCCTTTCTGCTCTAACATCATCAATCAGTTCTATTGTGAAATCCCATATTTACTTAAGATTGCATGCCCTGGTTTATATTTAACTGAAATTGGAATTATAATGTTCAGTTCTACATTAGGAATTGGTTGTTTTATCTTTGTCATTGTTACTTATGTGCACATCTTCTCTGCTGTGCTGAAAATTCCTTCTACACAAGGAAGGAAAAAGTCCTTTTCTACTTGTTTGCCACACCTTATAGTCTTCTCCCTATTTTTGTTTACTGCTTGCTTTGCTTACCTAAGAGACATATCTGACAGTCCATCTCACCTTGACTTCATAATTACAATTATGTATTCCATTATTCCATCCATGTTGAATCCAATAATCTACAGCATGAGAAACAAGAAGATCAAAGCTGCTCTTTCAAAGCTTTTTGATCTGAGGTTTATTTTTTTTTAAAGAGGCATCAAGTGTTCTTCAAGTGAAAAAGAGAAAAAACACATATATAAAACTATGTGACCACACCCCATTTTCACAAATGTTATCTTATATTAGAAAAGAAAATTCATTCATTTCTGTAATTCAACATATCTCTATTTAACATATCCAGACATATCTCTTATTGCTATCACCCTGATTTCTGGTGACTACATGAACAGATATGCACAATTTTCTGGGCAATCATTTCTTGGCTGACTTAGAATGTTCATCCTACGATCAACATATATATGAAGAGAATGTTTACAGTGTATATATTGAGAAAAAGGATTAAATGGCAAGGCAGAAGACAATTGTATTTCAAGTTCAGTGTCATATTTTTATTTTGCCCTCAAATTAAGAAAACTCTGCATGTTTAGAGTTCTTTTCAAGCTAACCTGCTTGCTTTCCATTCTTGTTTGCTGAATAAACAATGAGTGGGGGAGCTCTTCCTATAGCTGCAAATCTGTGAATTTGTCAGAATTTTGGTTCAGGTCAGGTCTTGCAGTCTCATGACCATAGCAGGACCGTGAAGTTTTGAGTTTGTTGTTTATCGAGAGCTTCTGCACAGAACCTGGCATTGGGTACTGTTGAAATTGGCCATCCTTTGGTTACTAAGGAGCTCTTGAGAGCTTGTAAGTGATTTGGATATTATTTTGCTTGCTATGTATAATTTGTACATTATGCTTTTGCATCTATTTGCTTGAGCTAATAATAAAGCTTAACATCCTTTTATTCACTGATTTGTTATTGTTTCTTGGTCAAAAAGAACCAATTGCCCATGTACTTGATTGCTGCCCCGACATTTGGAAAAAACAAAGGATTGATGAAATGAATTTGACAGTAATTTAATTTAGTTTTTTGTTTTGTTTTGTGGAATATTGTAATAATGACACATGTGAGAAATATTTACAAACTCATGACTAATTTTACTGACTTCCTAATTCACAACAACTGACCCAAACTGTTTTTCATGCTTAAAGTAGAACTTAAAATCACATGCTCCTGGTTTGTAGGTCAGCACCTTAACCATCACACCAAACTAGTTTTCTGACATTCCATTGCCCCTTGATTTCATAGTTATAATACTGTATTCCATTATTACATTCATTTTAAATTCATTAACCTTTACCATGAGAAACAAGGACATGAATGTTGTTCTTTTAAATCTTCTTGAGGTTTGAAACAAAATGATTTGCTTCTATTTTAACAGAAAAGAGAAAAGTAGGAATAAAATTTTGGTAAATATCCCACACATTCTTACATATTACAATAGGTTACATTGAGGACTCATACATCAGCTGATTTATTTTAATTTATTTTATTGTGAAATTGAGTAATCTCTTCCAATTGTAGCTTAACTAGCAATTATGTCTTTTGTATACTATTTTAATTCTCAAGATAGAAATTCTGAACTAAGATCTAACTAAACATATGAAATTAGAATTAAGAAAATTATATTAAATAATTGAGTAGAATGTTATGCATTTCAGATTGAGGTGTTAGATAAAGTGTGTGCCTGTTTTTCTGTTTATATGTCTGTGTTTATATACACATATACCCAAACCTATTAGAAGGAAGCATTAATGAAATATATTTAAAAATAATCTAATGTTGTGTTTGCCTTATGGAAAACTGCTTGTAAATTATACATAATATGAGAATCCAATGAGAAATGTATTAAAGCATGGGTCCTCAAACTATGGCCCACAGGCCGCATGTGGCCTGCCGAGGCCATTAATCTGGCCTGCGCAGGACCACGAGGCTGCCCCGGTCACATCGCCCTGCCCATCCTTCGGCCGAGCACAGGACTTACCTTCGCGAGCCCCGTGGGCTGGAACTGAAAGGTAAGACCAACAATTTTGGCCTGCAGAGACATTCTGGAGGTGGGGGAGGTGAAAAATAGGGCGCACAGATGCCCCAGGCCAAAAATGGGCAAAAATGGTCCATTTTTGGCTAGAAAACAGGCTGTTTTCACCCATTTTTGGCCTGCAGAATGCTTCTGGAGGCAGGGGAGGTGTAAAATGGGGCGCACAGATGCCCCAGGAGGCCAAAAAATGGGCAAAATGGCCCATTTTTCACCTCCCCCACGGAGGGAGGGAGGGAGAGAGGGAGAGGGAGAGGGAGAGGGAGAGAAAGAGAGGAGAGAAAGAGAGGAGAGAAAGAGAGGAGAGAGGGGGGGAGAGAGGGGGGAGAAAAAGAGAGGAAAGAGAGAGAGGAGAGAAAGAGGAGAGAAAGAGGAGAGAAAGAGGAGAGAAAGAGGAGAGAAAGAGGAGAGCAAGAGGAGAGAGAGGGGGAGAGGGAGAGGAGAGAGAGAGAGAGAGAGAGAGAGAGAGAGAGGAGAAAGAGGAGAGAGAGGGGGAGAGGGAGAGGGAGAGAAAGAGAGGAGAGGAGGGAGAGAGAGAGAGAGAGAGAGAGAGTCAGAGAGAGATTTCTCAAGCTCCTTGGGGCTGAGAAGAATTGCTGCAAAACTGAGTTTCCTGAAGTGGACCACTAAACTCCTAAACAACTGAAAAAAACGATCTAGTAAAAAGAAAAGTTAACCAAAAGAGCAACATGCAAACAGAAGCAAATAAAACACCCCCAGGAGCAAAACAAATTAAAGTTTAATTTGTGTGCATTTTTGAATGGACTGTTAAATTGGCCATGCCCACCTAGTAACTTGACCTAGCCATGCCCACCCAGTCACATGACCACCTTAGCCACACCCAGCCAGCTGGTTCAGACCCCCAACAGTCTCAGGGACCATGAATTGGCCCCCTGTTTAAAAAGTTTGAGGACCCCTGTATTAAAGTATCTTTGTATATGTATATGTATTTTGATTTTGTAGTATCTCAACCTTATGACTGGATAAATGAGAAATTCATTAAAAATTAAATGTTTGACAATTATTTTACTTATTTGGTTGTTTGTTTCTTTATATTTAGTTATATACTAGACAACCTGTGCCCTATTGGTCATCATTTCAAACATATTTCTTTATCTAAACAGAATGACCACTATGGGAACAGAGTTGAGAATGGCACATTGGGCTGCACAAGAAGTGCTGCACAGATCAGGAAGTGTCAGGTTCCAGATATTTCTACAGGGACGCTGGCATTTTGGTGGGAGGAAGGTGGGAAGGAATGGAGTGGTCTGTATATGAAGTCTCTGTTTCTGTTTCCCTGCAATGATGTAGTGTGGGAGGGGTTTGGTTAGCATTGCTTTAAATAGCTGGTTGTAAGTGAGAAGCTTCAGTTCTTGCCTAGATCTTGTTATCACAAACCTTCCAATAAAAGCTCCTTTTAGAACAACTACAGTTTCAAGAGTCCTGCTTTCTTGGGAAGATTGGAGAGGCAAGACCTTACAAAGAGCCTACGGGTGCAATATAGAAGAATTATATGGAGGAATTAAGCAATCACTGAGAGATGGCGATTCATCCTCTTTTTTAAAAAATCTTTAAAAAGACAACCCTATTGGTAGACCCCTATCTTCTTATCATCAGAAAATAATAGGCCAAGTGTGAATCAATGGACTATATCTTATTCAGTTAGTCAATGAGCCTTCCAGGCACCAAAGAAACACATCCTTAAATAAGGTTACACATTGTTTTGAAAACTCATATAAATTGCAGGTCATCAAAAAGCTGACTTTTTAGCTAGACACCTCAGTTATTGAGTGTTTTCAAGAACGCTTGTCCTAGCTTGTTGACTCTTATATTTTTCCTGTTTGGAGAAAGATCAGGCATTTTTCGACAATACATGCCTTGGTTCAGAAATGGGCAAATTTTCAACCTGAACCCACTATTCCTATTTCTTTTCACACTGATCAATTTTAATGGCAAAGTAGGAGGGAATAGAGGGAAGAATTACTGCCATTTTCTTTGCAGGTAAAATGTTAAAAATGGTATCTCTGTGCCTACTGCAAGTCTCACTCCAATGTAAAATGATGGAACCTAACCAAAGAAATTTTGTTCAATTCTGGCTTAGTTTCTTCCAGTCTGGATTATTGCAATAACTTCATGCTCCTTCATTTTAAGAATATCTAGAAGTTTCAGTTGACCATCAAATGCAATAGTCACTGAGAGAATGTTTGCAATCACATACCAGCTTATTAGAATATTATGCTACAACACACCACTTATAATTTATTTCCTAGAATAAGACTAGCAATAAAATTTAACTCTTTAAATAGGTTTGGCTGATTTTCGTTACCACACGGTTCCTTAAGCATGCTTTATGAGACTTTATGAAACCAGTTCTCACTGGTCTAATCTCTGCACCCCAAAAGGTCCATTCAATTTCACACATACAGTGGAATATGTCTCTCTGTATGTGACTATTTGTTAGTCACAAATGTTAATGGGATGCATGTATGGCATATTGCTATACACATACTGTACATATTAAACATACTGTACTTATCTAACATATGCTGCATTTTCAGATAATGATATATTTAGATTATTTATTGACTAGTAAATTAGTATTGTGAATATATTAATCAACTTGCCAAATTAATTTAATGAACTTTAGGAAACATAAGTGTAGGACTAAATACTTTGTTTATATTACCAGTAGGGAGTAATGTGCATACAAAAAATTAATCAGTGATTAAATGAGTGAGATAGTTTGCCAGTCTGAGTCAATGTATATTTGGATTCTATGTAAGTACAACTCATTTACCATCAATTAAAAATGTTGTGTGAATCTGCATTTCTGATTCTTCTAATCAACTCTGTGTGACTCTTGAGACCACTAAACGCTAAAGGGACATTAATAAATACCTCTTTTATTTCCAGTATGTTTTGTGCCTGGCTCAGAAGGAGACAAAATTGCAGTTGTATTGTATTTCTCCACATTATTTGGCAGGAGAAGATTTTAATCAGTAATGCAAAAATGACAGAGTAAGTATTTTTCATTTGGCTTATTTTTTTTTTCTAATATGCTCTTTCATTCATAATTTCTTCCTTGCCCTGTCAATTGTTAAAAAGTTATTATGCTGTATCATTGTAGTTAAAAACATATAGTAAGTCCTGAACTCATCAGAAATATTACAATCCTTTTCCCCTCTGTCTTCTCATTGATTATACAGCTTTATCACGTGTGACTTTTTGCAGAGTTGTAAGTACTCTAATATGGTTTCCACATTTGGAAGATGCATTAAAGTTTTATATTGATAAACATAATTTTAAAGAATTGAGAATATTTTATCATTATCTTAACCACCATGACCATTGGTTGTTGTTATCATCATCATCATCATTTTTTACAAATTTGATTTGTAGAAATTGTCAATGGTATAAATTCAAATAAAAAATCAGAAAGGATGGATTGAAAATAATATTAGATGAAAATACTATTATAACGGCAATTCTTTGGTTTCTGTAGCATATAACCAGAGGCAGAACTAAACAAGAAAGAAATCAGACATTGAATTATAGTCTTGTTTGTGCTCTAAGCTTTTCAGATGCTTTCAAAGATCAGTTAAGTGCCAGTATAAGTAAACTCTAATATATGGCACTAATCAGGATGACAAGCATTTATTTTTTCAAAGATGACTGTTCAAGTAACAGGTTTTTAGCAAATGTAAAAAAGTTCAAATATATGAAATAGTTATGAAAGTTTTTATTTTTTTCCTTTTTCTTCTTTTTACCCTCCAGAAACTATACTTAATTTAACTTTGAGAAATGAAAGCTATGTCTAACCAAACCTCCATGACAGAATTTCTGCTGTTGGAGTTCTCAGATATCCGTGGAATACAGATTCTGCAATTTGTTGTGTTTCTGGTTTTTTATTTGGCTGCCATTTCAGGAAATCTCATCATTATTTCTGCAGTCATTCTTGATCACCGACTACATACGCCCATGTACTTCTTCCTCATGAACTTAGCTATAACTGATCTTGGAGCTGTTTCTGTCACCATACCCAAATCCATGTCAAATTCTCTCATGAACACCAGATTGATTTCATACGTTGGTTGCATCTTTCAAGTGTCTCTCTTCCTCCTCTTTGCAGCTTCTGATTATACTCTCCTCACAATCATGGCTCATGACCGATACATTGCTATCTGTAACCCACTTAGATATGAGATAATTATGAACAAAGGAGCCTGCATCCAGATGGCAGGCAGTGCATGGCTCAGTGGATTTCTTTATGCCATCTTGCATACTGGCACTACCTTTGCCATGACTTTCTGTTCCAATGTAGTTGACCAGTTTTTCTGTGAGCTTCCACAGCTACTAAAAATCTCATGCTCTAATTTATACCAAGTTGAACATGTACTTCTTATTCTAAGTGTTACCATAGCATTTGGCTGCTTTCTCTTTATAGTTGTGACTTACATGCAGATCTTCATAACAGTGCTTCGAATGCCCTCATCAAAAGGAAGACAAAAGGCTTTTTCTACATGCATTCCTCATCTCATTGTTTTCTCAATGTTCCTGTTCACTGGAATGCTTGTGTACTTGAGACCAATACCTCATGTCTCCTCGGAAACCAATATGGTATTTGCTGTCATATACTCAGTGGTTCCACCCATGATGAACCCAGTGATCTACAGCATGAGGAATAAGGAAATAAAGGTTGCTGTATTCAAGCTTTTAAATTTAAATAACTTTCTAAAACTGATTTAAAAATAACTTTCTAAAATTGATTTGTTATTCTATAAATGTATCTTTCCATGCATAGTGAAGACTCTTTAACTATTTAGATATTGTTCTGCATTATATCAGCAAGGACATTACAGGTCAAATTTCCTGTTGTTTTTCCATGGATTTAGTAGGGCAGCTGTTGAAATAAACAAGACAGTCTGAATTTATTTCCTTATTTTACAATTTTGCATACTACCCCTTAAAATTGAATTGTACTAGACTATTGGCAGCACGCTAATGTTACAATATAAATGTTGAAAGTAAAACAATCCTAATAACACTGGTAAAAGCATAACAGTAGACAAATAAACTAAAAAGTCTTCTCCATGTGTGGTGACAAAGATTATTTTATTATGGTTCATCACACAGTCAGCCCAATGATTAGACTGCATTTGGCATTTTTATCCATCTATTGAATTATTCTCTAGGGCATGGGCTAGGCAATACTATTATTATGATTTATTCTGTTCACACATACACAAACACACCTCAAAATGGTAAACATACTTAATACATCTGCTTCCTATTTCCCACCATAAAAACAATCCTATTGAGTGATTTTCTGCTCCAAGTGAAGTTGCACCACTCATTTTCTATCCAGCATCAGTTGTTTGGGCTTTAAAAATGTGTATCTATAATTAACTCAGAGGTTGTGGCTGCAGTATATTTATCCCTTGAATTATTATTTTTAGTTCTATTGGCTATACACATGATGATGATGATGATGATGATGATGATGATAATGTTGTTATTATTGATGATGATTGTCTTGTTGTTTTGTATGTACACTCGGTGCTTCTGTACCAGAAACAAATTCTTTGTGTATCTAATCTAACTTGACTAAGTAAAATAAAAAATAAAGACCAACTACTCATATGCTAAAGATATACATAATTTCCTGTATAGTTTGTATATCTTCCAGTCAAACTTCCTAATTAATTAAAGGAATAGAAGTTAATTCAAATGAAAAGAGTGAAGAAATTGTTACATATCGACATTGATAAAGTGGTATTCTGCTATAAATTGTATATTAAATGAAATGCACTGAATTTGATCCAAACTATACCAGCATGGGATGATGATTTGTGACTGGGAGATGACAAAATTATATAGTAATTATAAATGCTTCTATTACTCTTCAAATGTTTGAAATCTATATTTAAGATAATAGGGATAAAATTTTCTGAAAATGTTTTTTTCCCCAAAATCACTATGAATTTTCACTATTATTCATCAACCATTCCTTTTATTATTTAAATATTGAGAATTTGAAGTGTACCAACATCCCTATCAATATGTAAACAAAGATATAATGTAAGTTGAATCTATTTAAATAATAAATTAGTTAATCTATTTATTGCTTTTTACCTTTCATTTTTTATGAATTGCACCTATATTTATTGGTTTCCTTAATATATAAACATTTTCCATAATGCCTCTTCAATCAACAGAATCTGAAGAGATTGTGGGGAACTAGATAGGCTCTCCATTATTAATACATTTCAAATAAACTGTTTTTAAGTATTAGAAGTGCTATTGTAGCAGTTCCAAATGCAAGTGCAAGTAGTTTAATAGGTACCACTTTGGTGGGAAGGTAACAGTGTTCCATGTGCCTTTGGCATATAATGCTGGCCACATGAGCATAGAAATTCTCTTTGAACAATCTTGGCCCCCTTGGCCAAGAAATGGAGATGAGCACCATGTTCTAGAGTCAGACATGACTGACAAGAAAGCCTTTACTTTTACTTGTATATTGTATTTGTTTGATTAATTTAATAGTTTGCGATTGGGAGACAAGGAGGTAAAATCAAATAATCTGAGAAAAAAGATTTGAAATTTCCCTGTCTACATTGTGTGTGTGTGTGTGTGTGTGTGTGTGTGAGAGAGAGAGAGAGAGAGAGAGAGAGACAGACAGACAGACAGACAGACAGAGACAGAGACACACAAAGACACAGACACAGACAGAGAGAGAGAGAGAGACAGACAGACAGAGAGACAGACAGAGAGAGAGACAGACAGACAGAGAGAGAGACAGACAGACACACACACACAGAGAGACAGAGACACACAAAGACACACACACACACACACACACACAGAGAGAGAGAGAGAGAGAGAGAGAGAGAGAGAGAGAGAGAGAGGAAGAAAGAGGAAGAATGTAGGTGTGTGTGTGAGAGAGAGAGAGAGAAAGAAAGAAAGGAAGAAGTGTGTATGTGAGAGAAAGAGAGAGAGAGAGATAGATACTGGAGAAGTATCTGCATTTTTTTAATACATTGGAAATGGTTTGCTATTGCCTTCTTAAGACTGAGAGAAAGGGACCAATCCAAGGTCATTCAGCTGGCTACTATGCCTAAGGGAGGACTAGAACCTATGGTTTCCAAGTTTATAGCCCTGTGTATTTAATTACTACACCAAAGCAGTAATCAAAGCTATTACTTAATTTCTTTGAAGGGTACTGTAAATACTGTTCAATCCTTCATGGAATTATAGAAAATTGGTGTAGCAGATAATAAATTATGTGACTGGCATTTTCAGTTTAACACTGAGTCCTGATAGGATGACATTTCTCTGGGATTTGCTATTGTTAGTCCAAGTTGAACAGTAATCAGAGGCTAAAGTTGTCAAAGATGTTAGGGTTGAGGCATTCATTTAAATATGCATTATTTCAATTTCCCCCCTGTAAATGTGCATCCTACATTCCAATTTCTCCCATAAAAATAAAAGGAGAAATGAGATTAATAAATAGCAAATGTTATTTGTTAATTCATGGAGAAGAAGAATTGACAAATGCTACTGATGGGTAGAGAGTATGCTCAATACTTGAAAAACTGAAACACAGAGTAAGTGATTTGGTTAGTTTAGCCTAAGCAGAGATTGGGTGAAGTTTTCTTCTAGGAGTTCCAGACTCATATGAATAATATCAACCCTTTCATGACTTGATTTGATTTTAGTTTTTTAAACATGCAGACGGTGGAGATATTAGATGGAAATAGCAAGTTGATCTTACACTATGTTTAGATGATTTGATGATTATAAAAACATTATTTTAATGTTCTAATGTTCTAATAGGTCTTATTTTAATGTTCTAATGTTCTAATAGGTCTTAGTCCTATTGTGTGGGATGAATTTGAGCCTGTGACTCCTGAGGAAGTGGACAAGGCTGTAGGAGCGATGAGTTCCTCCACTTGTTTGTTGGACCCGTGCCCCTCCTGGCTGGTTTCAGCCAGCAAGGAGGTGACACGAGGCTGGCTCCAGGCTTTAGTCAACGCATCCTTGAGGGAGGGGTCTTTCCCGCAACCATTAAAGGAAGCGGTTGTGAGACCCCTCCTCAAGAAGCCTTCCCTGGATCCAGCAGAATTAAAGAACTTTCGTCCAGTCTCCAACCTACCCTTTGTGGGAAAGGTTGTAGAGAAAGTGGTGGCATGTCAGCTCCTACGATCATTGGATGAAATGGATTATCTAGACCCTTTTCAGTCTGGCTTCAGGCCTGGCTACAGCACTGAAACTGCCTTGGTCGCACTGATGGATGATCTCTGGCGAGCCCGAGATGGGGGTTATTCCTCTATCTTGGTGCTACTTGACCTCTCAGCAGCTTTCGATACCATTGA
>QLTV01004111.1:543369-573431 GCA_003457575.1 Thermophis baileyi | reverse complement strand
CTCCTACCACATAGCTCCGAGCGACCAGTAAGATCCCACAGGGATGGGCTCCTCCAGGTCCCGTCAGCTAAACAGTGCCGGCTGGCGGGCCCACGGGGGAGGGCCTTCTCTGTGGCTGCTCCGGCCCTCTGGACCCAGCTACCCCCTGAGATCCGGGCCGCCCCCACACTGCTGGCCTTCCGGAAAGCAGTGAAGACCTGGCTCTTCCGGCAGGCTTGGGGCCGTTGATCTCGCCTCTGTAATTGGCGAGGTCCGGCCATGTAACGGTATGCATGAGTTTTTAACTGTTTTTAATTGTTTTTATTATGGTGTTTTTTTTTAACGGTTTTTTATATTGTTGTGAGCCGCCCAGAGTCCCTTGGGAGTTGGGCGGCATACAAATTTAATAAATAAATAAATAAATAAATAAATTATTGATTATCAAAAATTAGCCTGATGGAAATGTAGGATGAAAATGTAGCAGACATCTACAAAGAACAGTTTGGACATAGATAAATGGAATAAATTAGGGAAGTATTGATCCTGGATAGTAATGGTGATGTCCAGAAAAACAAATAAGATATACAGTGGTACCAGTTCCTCAGTACTCAACTGCATTGAAACTCATTGAATTTGCTACTCAACACATTTTTGATGAGAAATTTTGTCTCGGTATTTGTCATTTGTTTGGTACTCAACGCGCAAGCTATAACTTGTCAGTGTTGCCTCGTGACTCACTACCCTTTCCAGCAGAAACAAAGAGTGACACATTAGTCATGCTGTAGCTTCTGTGGTCATTTTGTGTATTTTTGCACTTTTTTTCTCATCAGTCCAAGTAAAGTAAAGTTTTTATTTTATTTAAACTAAGCATTTATTATTTTTTTTAGTTTATTTCTCATGTAAAGTAATGATATACAACCCTATCTTTTTACATATTGCCTTAAAAATGTGCATTGTTTTTGGTTTGGAATGTGATAAATTTATTTACATTATTCCTTATGGGAAAAATTTATACTCATTGTTTTTGGTACTCATTGCACCTCCCAGAACCAATTAATGATGGGTATACCACTAAATAATGAAATTTGAGATTTAGTTATGAAAAATCCAGTTAAGAAATTATTTTTATAACATTGCTTTGACATCTTTTTTTTTTACCTCCTATAGTAAAGAGCAAAATCAATTAAACCTAATTTCATAAATGCCATAAATTCAGTACTGACTCTTAGTGATCCTTTCTTGAAAAAGGAAAGGTGAACTATTTCAGTACTGGCACTAGGACCACAGTGTTTATGAACACATTTGTTACTGAGGATTATTTGACAGTTGTATATTCAAAATGTTTACTCAGATATATTTCTAGTAAAAAAAACCTGGAATGTTAACAGGAAATTGATCTTTAATTACCAAGACAGATCACATCAAGAATCTCTCTTTTTTTCTACCCAACCTTTTATGGTCTGGAAAAATAAAACAACTATATAGTCAGCTTAACACATGAACTCTGAAATATTTCTTTTGCATCTTCCTTAAAGACATTTGAATCTCTGTGTTCCTCAAGCTATAAATTATGGGATTCATTAGTGGAGGTAAAATTGTATACAAAACAGCCGAAAGTAAGTCCAGAGATGGTGAGAACAAAGTTTTTGGTCTCATGTATGAAAACATGACAGTAAAAACAAACAAACAAAACACAGTCAAATGAGGAACACAAGTAGAGAAAACTTTATACTGTCCCTGAGTAGACTGAATCTTGAAAACTGCTGAGAAGATACACCAATAAGAAATAGATACAAACAGGAAGCAAAATGAACCTATACTCAGTACCAAGCCAAACGTAATTTTCTCATTGATCTCTGTATTGGTGCAAGATATTTTTAACAACTGAGGGATATCACAAAAATATTGCTTGATAATATGGGATGAGCAAAAATCTAAACGGAAGGTGTTTGCAGCATGACATGCTCCATTGATTAAACCAAACACCAAAACAATTAATATAATATGGAGACAAACATTCCAATTCATGATTAGTTTGTATTTCAAAGGATGACATATTGCAACATAGCGATCATATGCCATGACAGTGAGCAAGAAGATCTCTGAAGTAGCACAGGAGACAACAAGGAAAACCTGAGTGACGCATCCAGCAAATGAGATCACATTGCTGTTTACCAAGGAATTGCCCATAGATTTGGGAACAGTGGTTGAAATGAAGCAGAAATCAATGCAGGAGAGAATAGCCAGAAAAAAATACATGGGATTGTGAAGATTATTACTTTGGGCTACAGTTATGATAATGATGATGTTGCCCACCATAGTTCCTAAATAAAGGAAGAAAAACACCACAAAGTGTAAAATCTGTAACTCTCGAGCAGTAGAAAATCCTTGGAGGATGAATTCAGTCACAAATGTTTGGTTTAACATTTGCTTTCAACAAAAAACAGAAAAACCACTGTAGAAACAATGAATCAGTATTTCCAGCATCAGTGCTCCAGAGATGTCTGGTCCATCTACTCTTTGTTTCAGCACTACATAGACAGAGAGTAAAATATTTAGGTACTAATCTTAGAGGTCTTCCATCCATCAGCATTAAGGTGCTGTTCTCCACTGTGAAAGCTGGCAAATCACTAGTCCTAAAAATATGTTGTTTACTCTTTTAATCACCATTCAACAGTATAAATCCAGTTTGCTGTAATAGCCCAAACCAGGAATGATGAATTCTTTATCCTTTTAAGATAGGTAACTTTATAAATTTGATAAACCAAAAAGAAACCACTTCTAAAAATGTGATCAGTCTGTTTGCCAGTGAGTTTCATATCCATAATGCTTCAGTTTGGGGAGTTGCCAAATACAAGATAGTGCATTTTTAGTTATTCCACAAATCTATTTTATCGTGCCATCCAAAAGTATTTAGTAACATATATTAAATGTACATTGATCCAAACAGACTCAACAACCAAATTTTAACTTCTCTCTCATTCCATTGTCTCTACATTGTTGCTCATATCTGTCAACATATCAGTATCAGTATAGATACATGATTCATAGGCTATATCACACAGTTTTTATTTTATCCTTTACTTTATTCTATTTTTTTTCCGTACACCAATACATAGACTCTCCATCCTAAAGAAATAGATTGAACAGAACAAAGAATTTAACACTTTAGTGAAAAATACATTTGGCATTGTGGAAGCATCCTCTTCTAAACCAGGCCAGAAAAAAAAGACCCTTATAAAAATAAATTAGAACTAAGTGGGACAGGAAGCAATACTTTTGTTTATCATTCCAAAGAATTTTGGTTTATGGATTAGCTCAGAGATTGCAGCTCATTGCAGTGGTATATGGAGGAGATGACAAAGGATTAAGTGCTTCATCAGTTTGGAGTCATGCCCAGAAGAGATCTAAATGCAGTCCTCCTTGAGTTCCATTGACTCTTATCTACCACCAATTTGCCTTGACTGTTAGTAGATCAGATTCTTGTTTAGAAGCAGCATGAAATAAACTTGCATTCATTTTGAACCTAGTCTTGCTCCCAATTTCTTGCACCTGACAGTATTTTGTGAATATGCTGATTTCAAGTGCATTCTCTTACAAAGACATCTATTCTGTGAAATCTAAATATGCTCAAAACTTACCATTTCATGCATGTCCCAAAATATTCAATTTTTCCTTCCAGACCATGGTAATCCAGCAAGATCTAGTTTCTTTATCAGTTAAAATTCTATGCATATAACAGTGCATTTTCAATACTACTTTATCAGAATATTATCTGTGATGATTATTAACTAATGTGTGTTTATATATTTTCCTTATTAAATATTCGTTCATGTTTTTAACTTGTAACTCCCAGAGACATTTGATGAGGGACAACCAACCAACCAACCAACCAAATAAATAAATAAATAAAAATTAATTTCTAAATATTGTAAATTATATTAGAATATTATTTCAATATTTATTTATTATTAGCCTATGCCTTTCATACTTTCAATATCTGGCTGGTTAACTGCAGACTTATTTAGAACAGAAGTCCTAGGGAAACCTTGAGAATCTTCAAAAGTCACAATATTAGGAAGCATTGTGACAAACAGAGAACTCAGCACGTACAATTTCTCACAGTAATGAGAAATTGTACACCCGGACTATGTTCCAGCATGCTTTTCTTCCTGGTGCTGAAAAATCCTAAGTCAAAATAATCATTCACCCTTTAAAAAATAAAGTAGTGCAGTTACTATCACACACCTCTTCACTTTGCAGAGCAGACAGCTAATAGAACTGTGAGTTAGTAGAACATACTGATTTGTATTTGTAAGTTGACAAGTTTGGAGTTTAAACAACTATTCCCTAGAGTTCTATATGTGTCTCAACAGAATCACAGAGCAAGGTATTAAACAAATGTTGAAAAATAGAAACTGAAAAGAACAACTAAGTTATTTGCTTTATTCCTCTTGAGATACGTATGCTACTTCTACTTTCCATTATGAAAATTGAACTGTTTCCCTTTTGGGATGAAAATGTGCCTATTATTTCCATAGTATTAATATGCTTCTTCTTTTGCTGATCATTGACTAAATAAATAACTTCTGCCTCAAATGACTATTGAACCAGGGATCTACACATTTAGTGGAAACCCCTCCCCTCCAAAAAACAAATACCTAGAAAAATTGAAGATAAATGTGCACTGAAATTAAAATATTTCAGCCAAATACATTACAATTTACCAGAGTTAATTTCTCTAGCTGAATCAGCATATAAGGTAAAGGTAAAGGTTCCCCTCGCACATATGTGCTAGTCATTCCTGACTCTAGGGGGCAGTGCTCATCTCCGTTTCTAAGCCGAAGAGCCAGCGCTGTCTGATGACAATTCCGTGGTCATGTGGCCGGCATGACTAAATGCTGAAGGCGCACGAAACACTGTTACCCTCCCACCAAGGTGGTCCCTATTTTTCTACTTGCATTTTTACATGCTTTCAAACTGCTAGGTTGGCAGAAGCTGGGGCAAGTAACGGGAGCTCACTCTGTTACGTGGCGCTAGGGATTCAAACTGCTGAACTGCCAACCTTTCTGATCAACAAGTTCAGCATCTTAGCCACTGAGCCACTATGTCCCCGAATCAGCATATACTTTCTTTTTAATTAGATTAACAGACTAAATCAAATTAACTAATAAATTATGCAAAGAGTCAATCCATTTCTAAGGTAACATGGACAAGTTGTACTTCTTATCCTTTCAATTACGGAGAATATTTGCCTTACTTTCTAATTTTATTTATTTATTTTCCAGCTGCTTTTCAAACAAACATATGGAGAGCAAAATTATAACAGTATATTCAGGACTACTGGGGAAAAAAAAGGTGTTTACCTGTTGCAAGTATACAAAGATTGAAAACAAAGATATTACTTATGTAGTTTTATCCCACTTTTATTATTTTTATAAATAACTCAAGGCACCAAACATTTCTAACATTCTTTCCTCTTCCTACTTTCCCCACAACAACAACACTGTGAGGTGGGTTGGGCTAAGAGCAAGTGACTGATCCAAAGTTGCACAGCCAGTTTTTATACCTAAGGTGGGACTAGAATTCACTGTTGCCTGGTTTCCAGCTTGGTGCTCAAATAACTACATCAAACTGACTCTCTGGAATAGTTAGCATACCTGAAATTTTCCTCTCACTTTAAGTCCTTCTTCTTAGAAGCCTTTAGAATGAGGGACTGAGACAGCTATCTTCTATCTATAGTAGGTTAGAAAGTAGGTAAATTGAGAAGTAATAGCAATAGCACTTAGACTTATATACCGCTTCATAGTGCTTTACAGCCCTCTCTAAACGGTTTACAGAGTTAGCATATTGCCCCCAACAATCTGGGTCCTCATTTTACCCACCTGTAAAGTATGATGGGGGTCTCATCCTGAGTCTTTATCCTACTGACTTTGTTACCTGATAGAGATGTTTCATGGTGCTATATTTGTTGTTGTTAGTTGCGAAGTCGTATCCGACCCATCGCGACCCCATGGACAATGTTCCTCCAGGCCTTCCTGTTCTCTACCATCCTCTGGAGTCCATTTAAGCTCACGCCTATTGCTTCAGTAACTCCATCCAGCCACCTCGTTCTCTGTCGTCCCCTTCTTCTTTTGCCCTCAATCTTTCCCAGCATTAGGCTCTTCTCCAGTGAGTCCTTCCTTCTCATTAGGTGTTTGAGTTTCATCTTCAGGATCTGGCCTTCTAGAGAGCAGTCAGGGTTGATCTCCTCTAGGACTATAGTGTTATATAATTATATAGTTATATAATTATATATATACCATTATATAGTGCTATATAATGGTAGATAAAATGATAATTCATTACTGAGGAGACAAAATATATCTCAAATGCCAATAAATCTGAGAAAGCATTGTTATATGTGTTGCTTGCATGCCAGGGTTGGCATGCAAGCACCACATGCTAGGTGGAAGCTTGACAACTTTTATTCAACCACCATCCCCCACAATCCCTACAATCCAGCAATTCTCAGTCCGTTCTCCAAGATCTCTGCCCACAGGTTACCCTTACAGTCCAAGAGCAAGGCTCAAACACATGTGCCCACACACGCTTCGTGCAACTTCCTGGCAGTGAAAGTCCACAGGAACAGCACCACCGCAGGGGCAAGAAAAGCTCTCAAACTTGGCAAAGTTCATGATGAATGTCAAAGCAAAGGATCAAACCTCAGTCCACACCAGCAAGGATTCTGGAGCAAAGTTCTTGGAGCTGTGGAACATGCTGCCAGGAAATACAACACTTGTTCCTGACAATAACCCCTCCCCATGGCATTTCCTTAAATGCTACTCTCCAGGTGATCCTTGGGAGGAGGGATGGGGTGCCCTCCTACCGAATAGTCGGACTCTGCCTCCTCTCCATTCTCTGCATTTGGGGATCGGGTGGGGGAAGCATTTGCTCATCTCTGGAGTTCTGCTCTGCTCTGCTGCCTGCTCTTTCCATCTCCTCCCTCCTTCCTCAGTCAGCCTGTGTCCTCTCTTCCTCCCTGCCTACTCTTCCAAAGCCTGAGGGATCCGGGACTGCCTCGTCCTCATCCCCAGGTCATTCCTCATGGGCCATAGGGACTGTGTCCTACCCCTCCATCAACCCTGGATCCATCTTCTCCTCCTTGTCAGACCTGGGTTCCAACAGGGCCATGACAGATATGTATTCCTCTATGTAAATATAGAAAACATATAAATAGAGTTATTTAACTTCGACAGATTAAGGGTTCCTTTCATCATTGTTATAAGAATCATTCTCCAAAATCTTTCAGTGTGGAGGACAGTTTCCAAATATCCTTATTTCTCAAGCTATTAATGATAGGATTTAAACACGGCAAAGAACTGCAGAAAAAAATTCCATGCTACATTTTAGCAGGTTTTTTTTTATTTCATTTTGTTTTGTCTTAGTTATGAAAAGAATGGAATGGGATGGAATGGAATACAATGGTATTGAATTCAGAAAGGTTTCTCTTCCCTACCCCCATTTGCTCTTCTAGCACAGAGAGGGAGAGAGAGAGAGTACACAGTTGTGCCCCCTCTCCCCAATCCTTTCATATATAGCCTAAGGAACAAGGAAGTCAAAGAGGCACTGAGAAATAACATTAGAAAGCTTGTGCATATCACATAAGCTTCTTTTTTTCACGCTTCTTAAGCGTGACAGAATAGAATAGAATAGAATAGAATAGAATAGAATAGAATAGAATAGAATAGAATAGAATAGAATAGAATAGAATAGAATAGAATAGAATAGAATAGAATAGAATAGAATAGAATAGAATAGAATAGCTCCTTAAATGATTACTATAAGATTATTTGCAATTTTCCAAGAAGTTGCTTTAGTGTGGAAACTATTTTCCAAGCACTTTTTGTTTGTAAATATTGTGTTTCCCCGAAAATATGACCTACCCCCCAAAACAAGCCTGAGCCTGATTTTCACGCCTGTGCCTAAAATAAGCCCTACCCACAAAATAAGCCCTAATTAAGCCCCTTCAACCATCTGGTTGTATGAGATGGGATGAGGCACAGCATAAAAATCAAGCTAGGATGGGGGTGGGGGGGTGGAGCTGCCCTACGTTCCTGGTACCTGCTTAATTTAGGACTGCTGCAGCCATGCTTCTCATGCCCTGACACCCGTCACGCTGCTGCTCGACTTCTTCTGCAGCTGCTTGCAGCCATTCGCAGCCAGATGCCACATGGCGCATTGCACCGGTGCCACCGCTCAGAGCAGAATGCTGCAAGGCCCACATCTTCTTGTTGCTTGCTGCCGCAATGGAGCAGGAGGCTGAGTGATGGACCGGCCATGTGGGGTCCTGGACGGGGCTTCTGGGGCCACCACAAGATGAGGCAGTTGTCAGGATGTTGATGGCCTGGCTGCGGGGTGCTCAGGTAAGCCGGTGCAGGGCATGGGGGGGGGGAGCTCCGCACCCTTGCCTTGCTTCATCCTCCACCCTCCACCACCTCGGTTTGTGGCAGCTGCACTAGCCTCCTACTCCGTTACAGTGGTGAGCAAGGAGAAGAAGTGGGCCAGCGGCCATGCGGGGCCAGCAACCACAAAGCAAGTCAATGGGGTGTGTGTGAAGGATGAAGTGAGGTGAGGGATGCAGAGCAGACGGTCAATCCCCATTCATGGTGTGCCCGCAGACCATAATGGCGGGGAATGTGGAAGGCAATCCCACCCACCAGACCAGCCTGGTAGGCGTGGGGTGGGAAACCGAGCTGCGCCGAAAGCAGTTGAAAGTGTGGTGTTGGTTTTGACTACTGGGCAGGACCTCTCCCAACAGAAACTTCTTCCTTGCTTCCCTTCCAGAGAAAATTGCCTTTGTGTAATCAAGCCCTGGAAGATTGTGGAAAATGTGTGCTTAGACGCAACGCGCAGCCTCTCCCAGTACTGAGAATTGCAGGCAATGCTGTCCCTTTCAAACAATCTTCCAGGGATTGAACGCCACACTTTCAGCTGTTTTCAGTGCCACTCGGTTTCCCACTCCACCCCCGCAAGACTGGTCTGGTGAGTGGGATTGCCTTCCTCCTTCCCCACTGCTGTGGTCTGCAGCCATGCCACGAATGGAGATTGACCATCCCTCAAGCCCCACTGCTGTCTAAGTAGATTAGATCCCGGGCACTGCGCTGCAATGGACAGATGAAAAGCAGAGCGAGGGAAGGAGGAGGGGGAGGAGCAGGGAGAAGAAAGAGGGAAAGTAGGGCCATCCCAGCTGGTCAGGCACTGAAGCGGTGCCACTGGAAAACACACACACACCCTCTCTCACACACACACACACATACACAATGAGGTTTGATCAGATCGTTCTCTCGCTCTGTCACCTCACCTCATGGCAGATTAATAAACAATTTTGCTTTTTTACAAGCAACTCCTTTGTTGAATTTAAATGTTGCAATTGAACATTTATCATTCTACAATTGCCATCATTGACATCCCTGTTTTGGACCTCTTATGTATGGATTTATCTGTAATTTGGCAAGAATAGGATTTAACCATAATAGTTTCTCATCACATACATATCAGATTTTTTTGTTTTAATGAACAGTCAGGTAGTGTTTTGTATCTTTCCCTTCACTCAGCTTCAAAACAAGGTCATTTGGAGAACTTTAGAATTATACCAAACCTGTCTTTTGCAAGCGAAGAATATAAAACAAAAACTGTTTAAAATTAATGGACCAGCCAAGCTAAACTTCAACTTCAAATTGATTTAATCTTTAATTTCCAATTCTAAAAAGGATATAGAGAAAGTGGATTGTGAAGTGGGGGGGA
The DNA here is from genome assembly GCA_003457575.1 of Thermophis baileyi. Lineage (NCBI taxonomy): Eukaryota > Metazoa > Chordata > Lepidosauria > Squamata > Dipsadidae > Thermophis > Thermophis baileyi. Next base: position 563,666 of record QLTV01004111.1, on the reverse strand, counting down.
GTAAGAAGGTAGGCAGAGGAACTGGCCAATATTTTACAAAACGGTCTATTAACAAATACAACCATTTCAAATCTCTGGTCTCCACACAGTATACAATTGGCCCTGATATTCTTATGCAATTATAAGTTCCTTGCACAACTCTTGTAAGAATGTTTGCAATCACCATAGGTGATGTTTTAATCTGGTAGATATTTTCCACACAGATTTTTGTATATCCTTATTCCTTAAACTGTAAATGATGGGATTTAGAACTGGTGGCAAAAGTGTATACAGGCATGCAGCAACCACATCCACAATTGGAGTAGAAAGGTTTTTTGGAATCATATATGAAAATACAGCAGTGATAACAAATAAGGAAAACACAGTCAGATGAGGAGTGCAGGTTGAGAAAGTTTTGATTCTTGCATGAACTGATGTTATTTTCAGCACTGTTGAAAAGATATATCCATAAGAAGCAAACAGGACTCCAATGCAAAATGTGACTATAATGACCCCAAGAATGAGAATGAGAAATGTGTGAACATTTGAATCAGTACAAGATATTTTTTGCAACAGAGGCATATCGCAGAAAAATTGTCTAATTTTATTGGATCCACAAAAGTTCACTCTGAAAGTTAGACTGGTTTCTAATACTGCATGAAGCAGGCTGCTTATCCAGGCAGCAGATGCCATTTGAATGCAGGCATTCCAGTTCATGATCATACTGTATTGCAGAGGGTGGCAGATGGCTACATAACGGTCATAGGCCATGGCAGTGAGCAAAAAAAGTTCACCGCTAGTATAAGTAACAATTAAAAATAGCTGTGCAGCACATCCAGTAAACGTTACTACTCTGTTTTGTGTAATTGAAATGGCTATGGATTTAGGAACTGTAGTAGAAATAAAGCAGAGATCTAAAAATGACAGGTGAGCCAAAAAGAAATACATGGGATTGTGAAGATAATGGTCTAGGGCAACAGCCATGATGATCAGAAGATTTCCCACTACAGCTGTTAAATAAACAAACAGAAACATAACTAAATGCAAAATCTGTGTTTCATGGTCATCTGCAAATCCCATTAAAAGGAATTCTGTCACAATGGATTGGTTGCCCATTTCATTTATTCCAAATGTTCTGCAAAGAGTAGATTATAGAATGGTCAATGATTTCTTACAGGAAAGGATATACATTTAGAGAAAAATACCTTTTTCCAGAATTAACAATATCATCATCTGAGAAGCTTGTTGGAGTATTCTCTGAGATTAATAAATGATAAATTATTTTACAATCAACTCTCTTGAACTAAATTGTAATCCCATCATATTTGCTTCAACTCTTTTGAAAACAGTGGGTGAAAAATAGTCACTTAATGCAAGACACACATCTGGGCCAATTATATTATTATACAGATTTATTTTAACATTTTTTAACATTTGGGAGTCTTTGAACATCAGTAAATATTGGTCTATGTTAACTCTTAGTTCTCTTTCCCATTCCAGATGTTGTTTCACTATTAAATAGTGAATTTACTTTTGGCATCAATATTCTGTTGAGGATGATATTTATCTGCATTCTTCAAACTGGAATGCATGCAGATACTCCTAGGATTACAGTGATATAAGCATAAGTGTCATGACATCACCATACAGAATATAATTTATGTTATTGCATCCAATATTGAGATACATGGATAAACAGGCATAATTTCAGTTGTAATATATAACCACATGTAACTCCAATTTCCTATATGTAGACTAATAATAGATTAAAAGACCATGATCTCTATTCTTTGTTTCTCTCTCTCTCTCTCTCTCTCTCTCTCTCTCTCTCCTTTCTCTCTCTCTCTCTCTCTCTCTCCCCACCCCCCCTTCCCCTTCTCCCTCTCTCTCTCTCCCCCTTCCTCTCCCTCCCTCTCTCTCTCTCTCTCTCTCTCTCTCTCTCTCTCTCTCTCTCTCTCTCTCTCTCTCTCTCTCTCTCTCTCTCTCTCTCCCATTCATCCATCCATCCATCCATCCATCCATTTCTCTATTTATCAAGCATGCATCTAACCACCATCCATTCTTCCTCCATCCTTCCATCCAGCCATTCAAGAAATAAATTACTAGGAAATGTCCTAAACTGTTTGAAGCAAGTAGAATGTTTTCCTGATGAAAGGAATTATAAGATTAAATATTGGCAAAGTGTACTGAAGATTTCATAATGAAAAATGTCAAAGTCCTATGCATGTGGTAAAAAAAAAAAATCCTAGCTAAAATGGGAAAAAGTAATGATAGCAGATTTTCTGCTGATCTTTTCCATACATGCCTCCTTTTGTAAACTATATCCTAAGTAATCTGTCAACAAAATTCTCAGATGTAAAAGTATAGTAAATTTTTCCACACTACATGAGAATACATCCCACTGAACATAGTGCAAATCAACCATGAATAGAATGGTTTTGTAAATTAAAAGCAACATTTCTATCAGAATCTCATTAAAGCCTTGCATGAATCTCTTGCTTTCCCTATAATATGAGACATAAATTTCAAAAGATGCAGCCATATACTTACCAACCTATACTTAATAAAATAGGCATGGTAAGGTATTTTTTTGTTTTGCCAAAATCCATTGATCCTTGTATAAATATCTGTCAAAATTTCAGTCATCTACTATACACTTAATTAAAAGTTTCTGTGCAAATCTTTTTTTATGAGAAGAAATTATTAGAATTTTAACCATACCCATACAAGACTTTAATTTTAAAATGTCTATCTGGATATCACCACTTCCTTACATAGTTACCATATTAACTTCAGAAATGAAACCCAGAACTTTAATTTTGTACTGAATGTGATTTAGAAAATTACTTACCTCTCGTTGAAATCAGGGCTGTTAGGAAATGAGGATGTTTGTACACTTGAGTCTTTTTTTTTTTATTTGCCCAAACACACATAGGAAAGAGTAGGATGAGCCACCTCTATTCCCAAGAGTATTTCATGGAGTTTCATGAAGTTAAATTATATTTAACTTTTATTTAAGTTTAAGCAGCAAACAACCTGTTGGTGAGGTGTGTGCTAAACCTTAGCAAATCTCCAAATACAGCTTGAATCCATTACTTAAATGCCATGTTTCCAAACATTTATTTTATTAAACTATGCTTTGGAGAAGAGACAGTGCCAGAGAAAGAATTATCCATTCAGAGATACAAACTCCATCCAATTTTGTCCCAGATCCTGCTCATCATTGCCTATGGCTCTTTCAAATTGCCAGGATTGGTTAACCTCTTATCCTTTTGGGTATTGATATTCATCTTTCCTAAAATGTTTTTTTTAATGCAAAGTTTTGGCATAGCAGGTCTGTATCTCATTTGCTTAAAAAAATCAATCAAAAAATTCCATTTTCTTTGTATATTCACCTGTGGAACTAACAAATACCGATATATTTATCCTCAATAAAGCTGGGCAATCTACTATGCTCCCCTCACACACTGTTCACTTACTGTTACCAGCTAGGCATAATTATTCTTCAGTTCTTTTGTAGGTTGTTTCTTACTGACCTTTCTCCTGCTCTGGGTGTAAGGCAGAAGAGGTGTGTGTGTGTTTATGTGTGCAATTATCACAACTTTGTGATTTTTTGAGGGTCTTTTCTACCAAGATTTTCCCCAAGAAACTAGAGTCAGAAGTAGAGTGGTTTTTGTCTTCTTTATTATGATTTTGCCTTGTTTATTAAAACTTCTAAACTTCTAATGAGCTTGCAAAACAATAGAATAAATAAGCATCCCAAGGTAGTAAAATAACAATAGAGGCATGCACAGATAACAGAGAAATTGGTGGCAATAAACATATTTATTATGCATCACAGACATTCAGCCTTTGTTATATGTATTGTTATATGTACATATTGGTTATATTTCCTTTGGTTGTATGAATAAATAAAATGGATGGTCATAAAGGATACATGTCAAGCATTCTTAGTTTTTTCCATCTGTTCTCTTTACTAGCTGCTCCCTAATGTTCAGTTCAGGCTTCATTAAAATAATGTAACATTTAGGGAAAAATATACATCCCAATAAGCCAGCACTTGAAGCTAAAATTGAGAAGATTTCCACAGCTACCATATATTTGCCTTTGGTGCTTAAGTAAGTAGGAACAAATGAAATCCAGACGCTGCAAAAGATGAGCATGCTGAAGGTAATAAATTTAGCTTCATTGAAACAATCTGGTAACTTTCTGGCTATAAAAGCTACAGTAAAACTTATAATGGACAAGAAGCCCAAATAGCCCATGACAATGTAGAACATAGCAATGGATGCTTCGTTACATTTTAATATGATATTTTTGGCTAAAGATTGAGTATCAACATCTGGAAATGGAGGACAGCTTGCTAGCCAAGCTACACAAATCACTCCTTGAATCAGAGGACAACAAAGAACAATAAATATGGTCAGTCTTTTCCCCACCCATTTCCTCATTCTTGATCCTGGCTTGGTAACCATGAATGCTAAAATTACAGTAATGGTTTTTGCCAGTACACAAGAAATGGCTATAGAGAAGATGATAACAAAAGCAGGTTGCTGGAAAAGGCAGGTCACCTTTCCGGGTCGTCCAATAAAAAACAAAGAACAGAGAAAACAAAACAGGAGAGAAATCAAAAGAATGTAGCTGATGACCAGATTGTTGGCTTTGACAATGGGAGTGTCTTTTTTCTTAATAAAAATTCCTAACACAAGGACTGTGATCAAGGTAAAAAATCCTACAGCTGAAGTTAAACTTATTCCTAATGGATCATTGTAGGACAAAAAGGTTGCAATTTTGGGAATGCATTGATCTTGCTCTTTGCCAGGATATTGATCTTCTCGGCATCTGAAACATTTTTCTGCATCTGGGAGAACAGATTTGCAACAATTAATGTGAGAACAGGTGGTAATTTTTGTCAACTTCAACAGTAGATTTTATTTAGTGTTGTAAGGCAAATACTCTAACAAATCACCGACCTGTTTATATTGAGTGAAAAATAAAAGAGAATGATAACTAATTAAAGAAAACAATACCGATAATGAAGTGTGGAGAATTTACAGATATTGCTTTATATTCAAAAAACAGTTTCCAATTTGTAGTATCAGCACAAAGGAATGCTGTAAATAAACAAACACTGTTATATTTGCTAATAACAGACCGAACGTCATGTTCGAGAGACTCAGACAAATTAGCTTTCCTTTAATCTGCTGAAGATATCCAGGGGGTACCTATTTCTAAATATACTTGTTATAAATGCTAAAGTAAAGTATACTTCTTGCATCATCAACCAATTCAGGCAACTGCATTGATATAGTAATTTTACATCTGTCATAGCTGAATATACAAAGGATTCTCCAATTGAGCAACTTTGTGCTGAGCAACCACAATTTTAATCTGAGCAAATGAGTGAAAATGATTGAGAGCTCTTAGATGGATGAAGCAATGATCCTTTTACTAAAATTTGTGGCTATTCGTTGTAAATGTATTTTATGTCTATATGTGTAACTTTCACTAGACTTGTCTATGGAGATTCTCAGTCATCCAGGTCATGGTTGTCCCAAAGATACTTTTTCAAGAGGCAACTGAACTATTTGTTTTTCTTTGAAGATGTTTTGCTTCTCATCTAAGAAGCTTCTTCAGTTCTGACTGGATGGTGGGGAATGGAAGGATTTATATTTCTTGCAGACAGCTGGTCATTTGCATTCTTTTAGAGAGTCATTGAGGCAGGGGTGGGTTCCAACTTACCTCACTGCTGGTTCGCTCCCTCCTGCGCCATGTGGGCGCACCTTGTGGGCGCACCTCATGGGCGCGCACGGGCTTCGCACACGCGCACATGCGCAGTAACAAAAAATACGAACATTTTTTTAAAAAAGCCAAAAAAAAAAAAAAAGATGGTGACTGCATGCACAGTGCTGGGAGTTGGCTTCTGTGCATGCTCAGAAGGAAAACTTTTTAAAAAAAATTCAAAAAAAATTCAAAAAAATAGATGGGCCCCCCACGGACCGGCACCGACCGATCCGGTTCGGTGACATCACCGTGACATCACCAGCGGGCTGCTACCAGTTCAGGAGAACCAGTCCGAACCGGGAGGAACCCACCCCTGCATTGAGGCCACTTGGAGGTTTATCTGTGTCGTCAGGGTCACCTGAGTAGTGCAAATGGGTGTGGAGCCTTCTTGGAAGTGCTGAAAAGACTGTTTTCTAGACAGGAGATAGATAATGTTGTATCCAGGGGTGAAATGCTCCCGGTTCGGGCGTGTCTGCCAGTCGTCGGAGAGCCAGTAGCGACGGCAGTGCTAGGCTTTGCCCACCTGCCCGGACGCCGCCATTTGGGCTCTTTTACCCTCTGCACATGCGCAGAACGCTTTGCGCATGCGCAGAGGGTAAAAGAACCCATAGATGGCCTCTTTGACTCCTCTTTCAAACCAGCAGTCCTCTCTGTACAAAATGAGGACTTTGCTGACTTCAGAAGAGTGACTTTTGTCCTTTAAATACAGATGGATAGCTCTGCAAGAAATATAAATCCTTCCATTCCGCACCATCCAGTCAGAACTGAAGAAGCTTCTTGGATGAGAAATGAAACATATTTAAAGAAAAACAAGAAAGTCCAGTTGCCTCTTGAAAAAGCACATTTGGGTCTTCACTACAGTATTTCACGGAGTTTGTCTTAAAAGGCATTCAGTAGCTATAATTGGTCCAGGAATCAGCAGCTTGAATAGTTATATATGTACCTTCAGCCCCTGGTTCAGGGCATGGGCATTTTTGGAGCTATTATCTCATGTATTAGAGATTGTCATCTGCAAGGTGCATGGAATCTTGACTCCTCAATCACTGGCCCCATTCTCTGGAATAGAAGCCCCCTCCCTATTTGTTTTCAGAAAATCAGAAAGAGCCCTGATGGCACAGTGGTGAGAATACAGTATTACAAGCTAACTCTGCCCAGAGTCTGGAGTTTGATCCTGATGGGCTCAAGGTTAATTTAGCCCTACAGCCTTCCAAGGTCAGATCCAGATTGTTGGGGGCAATATGCTGACTTTGTAAACCACTTAGAGCCGTGATGGCGAACCTATGGCACGCATGCTGTAAGTGGCATGCAGAGCCATCTCTCCGGGCACGCCAGCTGTTGCCCATTGCTCTTCTGGCCAGCTGGTCTTTGTGCGCGCGGGAGCACCGGAAACCAGAAGAGCAGCTCCACAGCGTGCATGCGCGTGCTGGGAAGCTGACCTTCTGGTTTCCGGTGCACGCGTGCGTGCCAGCCAGCTGGTCTTCGCACGCGCATGCACATGCCAGAAACCAGAAGCTCAGCTTCCTGGCGCATGCATGCATGCTGTGGAGCTGCTCTTCCGGTTTCTGGTGCTCCTGTCTGTGCACTGGGAAGCTGCTCTTCCGGTTTCTGGTGCCCCCGCATGTGCGTGCCAGGGAACTGCTTTTCTGGTTTTCGGTGCTCCCCCGCACGCGCTCAGTGCTGAAAAGGTTCACCAACACTGACTTAGAGGGTAAAGCACTATAAAACAATATATAAATCAAAGTTCTCTTATTCTTGCTATTTTGCTACTTTTTGAGTCCTAGAGTGGGAGATACTCTGACTATCCTTAATGATGATGAATTAGTGGTCCTTGTGGCTTGAGAATTGTTTTCCAGGTTTTATATGGTTGTTATATACTGTAATATTTTAGTTTTTTTTTTAACCATTTATCTTTGCATAGTGAGTCTGGATAGATAACTGCTGCTCAGTTGATTTTTGTAGCCTATTAGTCATATAAAAAGGATGATACATAGAGATAGATGGATAGATAATGCATATATAGATGATAAATGGTTAAATGATTAGATGATAGATAGCAATAGCAATAGCACTTAGACTTATATATCGCTTCATAGTGCTTTTACAGCCCTCTCTAAGCAGTTTACAGAGTCAGCATATTGCCCCCAACAATCTGGGTTCTCATTTTATCCACCTTGGAAGGTTGGAAGGCTGAGTGAGTGAGATTTGAACTGCTGAACTGCAGCTAGCAGTCAGCTGAAGTAGCCTGCAGTGCTGCATTCTAACCACTGCGCCACCTCTGCTCAATAGATAGATAGATAGATAGATAGATAGATAGATAGATAGATAGATAGATAGATAGATAGATAGATAGATAGATAGATAGATAGAGGCAGACAGACAGACAGACAGACAGACTGATAGGTATGCATATACATGAATGTGTGCATGTTATATCACCAACCATTTTGATTTGCAATCATCGCCTCAGGACATGGAATGCAATCATAACAGCAAAATTTCTTTCCTTCTTTTTTTTGTTTCTGATAACCAGGATTGCAGGAGTGACTGCAAAATGATGTGGGCTTTGTCTATTAATAAGCACAAGTTGGGAGAAATGAGATCAGAATATAATTAAAAATAAAAAGTAATTACCAGCTGAAGTGTTCATATGAAACATTCCAATCTAACACATATTTAAATTAACCTTAATTTAAAATTAATAATAATAGATGAATAATTAATAATAGATTGCGAAAATTCCTATTGTTATATTGGAATTAACAATTGGAATTTGCACAAACTATTATTAATTATGGATAACTTCAGATTGTGCACCAAATGTTATCTATTCAGACCATTGCTTTTACAAGAGCACTAGGCGTGGCTATTGTAGCAAAACATATTTATTGAGAACCCAAAATCATAATTTAAAATCCCATCAATGTCATTTATTTGACACGTTTCATACTTATAGCAATGATAAATTATGTTTATATCTTTTGTAGAACAATTCGCTCTTTAAACTCTTTTTTTAAATAAAATCTGAATGTAATATGAAACTTTAAACATATTATCAAATTTGTTTTTTCATGACAAGATCAGATTTTGCAGTTCCTGATAGTCATTTGCTTAATGAAGTAGCCCCCCAAGATATTAAAAGACCGCACCTGGTTAACATTTCTATGCCACACAATCAAGGTTTCATTAATAACAAATTCTTCTGCTAGGGCATACTGCTGGACCTTTCCAATTTTCACTCTGTGCAGTGAATTATTTGGGAATATTATTAAATTAATGATGTCAAATCCAGCTCTGATTTCTCTGTTTGAATTAAAGCAAACTGTTTCTCCAACAGAGTTGTTAAATACAATATGATCAAGTAATTGGTAAAGCTAGTTGCAAAAAGGTAAAAAAGAAAATGAAATAAATAAATAACTTGTTTTTATCTTCAACAATAAGAAACATTTCTATGTATATTTGTAAGCTGAAGATAATGAACATTAAGGATAGGGAATTTTTGATCACATAGATTTGTTGAACTAAAATTCCTAGCAGTCCAAGAATGAAAGGAGTTGTAGATAAGTAACATTAGTTATACATTTTGCAAAACTCTGATAGTTGTTCAGAGATCAAAGTTGCATTTAAAGGAATAAATATTAATATATTAATTATATAAAATTAATTAATATAAAATTATATTTTAAAACAAATGGTCTTAACTTTTTTCACTTCTTTGTGCCTCTGAGTCAATGTTGACTCCTGGTGACTGCCTGTACAAGTCCCTGCAGTTTTCTTCGCCAGATTTCAGAAATTTTTGCCATTGCCTTCTTCCTAGCACTGAGATAAAGTGATGGCCCAAGTTAACCCTTTAGCTTTGAACCTAAAGCAGGACTAGAATTCACAGTCTCCTACTTTCTAGACTGGTATTGTAACCACTATAGCAACTGGCTGTATTTTTCACACAATTACTCCTCAATTTAACTTGAAAGCAGCAGTAACAGCAGATTCTCAAAATATAAAACATGTTAAGATAAATTTAAAAAGAAAAGATTAAAAAAATTGAGATTTAAAAAAAATATTCAATTCCTTCCAGAAGAACGAGTCAGGCCACAGACCAAACATTTTAAACTATTTTTTGTATAACTGGAAGACCACAATCAAAAGTAAACATTTTAAAATTTATTTCATCTAATGAAATAAAATCTATCATGTTCAGTTATGAAAATTTCAGTTCAGACTGTTTTTCAGCAGTATGGAATTATTATACTTGTCCACACAGACATTTATATATATTGTAACCATTAAAATCATTTTTACCATAACTTCGTTGCAAACAATTCTTTGAATATGGTTTGCAGGTTATGCTTAATGAATCACTATATGTTAATGTGCAATTTTTATTAATGAAAACCTTTTGCAACTTTGTAAAAATTAATAGTCAGAAGTCAGAAATATGTGAATTTCAAATACAACTGCATTTTGATTTGGAAGTGATCTGAGAACACTGAATAATTTGATTCACATTTTAATTTTGTTTTACTAAAATGTAAACTATTTCTTATAGCAAACATTTATTTGCAAACAGGTTTATGTAATTTAAAAAAAATCAAATCAAAACTGAATTGAATTGTGGGGGTGCTTCAGTTTTATACCTCAATTTAAAAAAAAAACTTCTTTCAATATATGAATAAGGTGTTGAAAACTATATCATTGGTTCTGCATTCTGTAAAAGACTATTTGATGTTATTCTACACTATACTGACATGTTCATGGAAATGAAGTTATCCTGTAGTATATTACCTGCCAAGGCCAGATTTCCTGATATCCTCTACTCTTCATTATTATTTTATGGTTGGATCTAGACGCATACATTAAAGTTAAGGCATTTACTACAGCATAGACAGAGTTGTAGATACTATAGCTGTGTCCAGACACAAACAATTCAAATAGAGACCCAGGAAGATTCTGTAGCCTCTCCTCCCCAGTACATATTCCAGTCAATTCCATTGGTTCCTGAGCTTTTGGAAACTCACAGTTGAAGATTTGCTCACAAAAATCCTTGAATAGAGCATTTCCCTGCATCTTACAAGGCTTTAGGTTCTGAAGAAATTCCTTAAAGTTTTGGAGCTGCTGTGAGTGTATCGATAAAGAAATGACAGTTTGGAACACTTGCAGAACTGTTTTGCTTTGGAGGCTTGATAATGCAAAATCAATCTGGGATGTCATAATCCAGACTTTTCTTAATGATATATTTTCTCCATGCAAAAAATCTATTATGAGAATCAACCATGACATTATCATGGTTTCACCATAGACAATATATGTACTAGCTATGCCATGTGTTAAGAACTGGTAAATATTTGAGACCATATTGTTCATTTGGTCTTCTGTATGCCAAGAGGCTTGTTTGGGGATTCTCTTTGTGAACGCTGAGCATACACTGTTCTGGTAAAATAATTGTTCTATCATCTCTAAGAAATATTCTCCACTGTCATCATCCACAGCAAAAAGCCCAATCCAGGTCCATCCAAAATATTGTAATAATTGAATAATCCCAAGATACTGGTGAACTTCATTGGGTACCATGCAATAAAATGAAGGTGGCTGCTTTGTATCACTGTTCCTTGTGGCAATAGACCCATAAGTAAACTAAAAAAAAAAGTACATTTATTTTAGATATGAGTAAAAAGGAACATGTGTTGCATTCCTTTCGCATCAGTTTGAAAAAAAAATGTAATTTTGCAAATTCAAAGAAAACTAAAAACTATTATTCTTCTAAATTAATGTTAAACTATGGACATTTAATATTTTGACTCACTTCCCCCCAAAAAAGTTAATAAAACAAAGAAAGAACAGTGCAATATATACCACACTAGCACAAAACATTTCAGATGAAGATAAAAATAAATTCCAAACACACTCTAGTTGGATAAAACTGAACATGGTTTAACAGCACCAATCATATAATCTCTGAGAAATATTGACTGAAAATATCAGATCCATTTTTTGTCTTGTCTTCCCCCATCTGAAGTCATTAATCCCTACAATGTATTTCGTAATCATGGTGACACTTGCAAATTTATGGGCATGCAAACCACAGTAATAAATAGTTTGATTTTTCCCCATCTACAAAACACACTATTTGATTTGTATTCCTATGTAAAGATTCCTACCTGTGGAATTTTATAGGGAGCTGTTATCTCTGATATATGGAAAGAAACATCAAAACCAAGGCTCCCAATGATAGCCACTAATTCTTTCTGGCCATCACATCTGTAGTTTGGGAAAAATCTGTTTAATTTGAAAAGGAGGTCCAGAGTAGTTCGATAGGTCATTCTCATATTGTAATAGCTGTCATAGATGTGAAACCCAAGTGTGACATTGGGCAAGAACTTTGGGTTCTCATTGATCTCCTTAACTGCAAATGCCAAGGCAAGGATGTGTTGGTATAACTTTGGCACAACACTGCAAATAAAGTGTTAACTTGTATGGGACAATTGTATGGGAAAAAAGTCCTTACAATCCATACCCTTCATCTACACCATCTTTAAGTGAAGCAAATTTATTTTAAAGCATCATATACTACCATTGTTACAGGGAAGGAGGGAAAGAATGCTTAAGGAAAAAAAGAACTACAGGGTGAAGGCAAGAAACTAACCAAATATAGACTGAGCAGAAAAAGCCCAGAAGATTTGAACTTGTAATAAACAGTAGAAAGAGTAATTTAAGAGTTGTGCATCTATGCAAGATTCTGTCTTATATAGTCTAAATATTGTTCTGACTAACCCCTTACAGTGATACTGTATCATTTTGAAATTCTGCATAGAGAAGTTAATGTTCATTATTTTTACTTATTTTGTTTTCTCCTAAGATATGGCAAAACACACACACACACACACACACACACACACACACACACACAAATAATATTCTGATAATTAATCCCAAAATATTCATAAATATCCTACTATTCATACCTCCCAAAATGTTAATTTGAACAAAGTTTCTCATTCAAGCCAAAACTTGCCTCTAAGATATAAAATATAAACTTCCTTCCTTCTTCCCTCCACCCAACATCATATTATTATTGTAAGAAAGGAAGGAGTATTAAAGGATACTCCTCAAGAAAAGGGGTTGAGCTGCAGGGAAACTCATTGGAGACAGCTGGAATATGTGTCTGATAAACAATCAGTTTCTACAAAAATCATTGCTATCTTCTTATTGTTTAAGTTGGAAGCATGATATTTGAAGGTTCATTTTTTTAAGCCAGTCTTTATTTAATGCATCAGATGCCATACTCTTACACAAATCTATTTTCATATTATTTGTACACTTAGATATATATCATAACATTCCTTTCATTATCAAAGGAGAATTTCAGTATACTATGAAAAGGGGAAAAAAGGGGAAAAATCACAAAGAAACATATGTATGGGTATATATGGGGGTGGGGGAGATAGATACAGAGACAGAGACAGACATTCTATGTTTGTCATTATTTACTTACACCTGAATGGCAATCTCATCAAGAGAAGGATGTTTCTTATAGGAAATCTCTGGAGGCGAAATATAAATTAATTGAGAACCAATTCCACCAATAAGAATGTTACCTGGCTGATACCACTCATGTGGAATGTGGATGGGATTACTTTTTTGACACATTCTGGTATCTAGTTTGCATGCCAATGAAGGCAGTATGAAAAGAAATAGCAATGGTCTGAACATCTGAATAGCAAAATCCTGTGTGGATATAGTCTGTCTTATGCTCCTCTACCAAATGTAGCTGATAATGCCAAAAGATTTTGGAAGGAGCATTGTCTCCTTCATATTGGTTTCTTTAGCTTGTTATATGGTAGAAACATTATGCCTATAATATGACCTTTCTGTCTATCACCTACATGGTAATGTATTGTGGATCTGTGTATACATACCCAGAGATGCTTGCTTATTGATTTAACTTCTGAATACTGATTATCCTTATTAAGATAATTGCTTCTGCCTCATTGGGATTTGCCTAGTATTATTGCTAACAAATATTAGTAAGGTGTTTTTTTTTCCTTTGAAATTCTGTTCATCAGCTTTAAAAGCCTCTATACCAGCTTCCCCAACAAAGTACTCTCCAATCCAACTCAAATAAATCTCAAAGGTGTCTATTGCAAACCAAGATGAATAAGATGATGATGATAGCAATAATAATGATTATAATAATACTTGTCAATAAGAAAGAAAAAAAAGTCTGGATAATGGATGTGGCAGTACCCAGAGGCAGCAGAATAGAAGAGACAGAACTGGAGAAGATAACAAAATACAAAGACTTGCAAATAGAAATAGAATGACTGTGCTGTACACCCATTGCAAAATCTTTATTTATTTAGCTATGTATACTTCACCATTTACAAAGAAAAAACATTGCAAATGGAAAGAAAGCAGAGCTGCATTTATTTATTTATTTATTTATTTAAAGTCAAACATTGATAACAAGAACATTGAATTTGCCATGGGGCATCTTCTGGACGAGTCTCTTCTACAAATCTTATACAGTCCCCACTCAGCTACTTAATTAGGGGTTACTTTCATGTCATTATAAGAATGTTCACATTCAACCCATAAATTGTTTTACTTTCTGTGATATTTTCAACACAGTTCTTTGGATATCCTTATTCCTCAAACTATAAATTATGGGATTAAAAACAGGTGGCAAAATTGTATATAAAACTCCAGAAATTAAGTCCACCTTGGGGGAGGAAAGTGACTTTGGTCTCAAGAACGAGAAAACAGCTGTGATAATAAACAAGGCAAAAACAGTGAGGTGGGGAATGCAAGTTGAGAAAGCTTTGTGTCTTCCTTGAACTGTTGGGATTTTCAACACAGAAGAGAAAATATAACAATAAGATGTCAAGATGAATGCAAAGCAAAATGAATTCACACTGAGCCCAATCAGAAAAATTAGAATTTTGTGACCTTTTGAATCAGTACAAGCTATCTTTTGTAACTGAGGCATATTACAAAAAAACTGCCCAATCATATTGAATCCACAAAAGTTCACCCGAAAAGTCAAACTGGTTTCTAACACTGCATGAATCAGAGTGGATATCCATGCAATAGCTGCCATTTGGATGCAGGCATTCCAGTTCATAATCAATCTGTACTCCAAAGGATGGCAGATGGCAACATACCGGTCATAAGCCATGATAGTAAGCAAGAAAATCTCTGCCCCAACAAATGTAATAACTAAAAAGACCTGTGCAACACATCCAGCATAAGGAATAATTTTGTTGTTTGTAACTGAAACAGCTATTGTTTTGGGAACTGTAGTAGAGATATAGCAAATATCTACAAATGATAGATTGACCAGAAAGAAGTACATGGGTGTATGAAGATGTTGATTGAGGACCACGGCTGAGATGATAAGAAAATTCCCCACTACTGCTGTTAAATAAACAAAGAGAAACATAAAAAAATAGAAAAGTTGCATATCATGGTCATCTGAAAATCCCATTAGGAGGAAATCTGTCATGATGGATTTGTTGCCCATTATGCTTAATTCAGTATATCTGTAAAGAATGGGTTAAAATAGTTATTGCAGCATAACATTTTGGAACAATATTACTAATTAATTAATAGTTTGCAGTAATATCTTCATGCAAATATTAATTATACATATTGTTTTGTAATAATTTATTACTCAATCTACATGAGCAAAGGTTGCAATATGTTTACATTTAATTATTTTCCTTTTCCAAGTGTTCCACCACAGGTACATCAAACCCTTGCATTGTCTTTAGCATCATACACCTCTGGGTTATCTCTCTTCCTTTTTGAAAAAAATCCCTTTTCTTATGAAATGATTTTCAAATGATCAGTTCATATGATGAACTAAAAAGCTTTGACTGTTGTTCTTAAATTTGAGTATTTTATGTGTCCCTTTGTTCATCTATACTGCATCCATCTTCTCATTCCTCCATTCAACCATGCAAGAAAACCTTAGTAGGAATACCTTTTCTGTGTGCTTATATGTGTGTTTGTGTGTAAAACTTAACAAATTCTAAGCTGTGCATTCTTTCATACCAGTTCATTTTCTATACTCCGGAGGTGTTGCACATATCTAAATTTCTTTCTTTTTCTACCTAAATCTTTATCATATTTTAAATGAAAAATTAACTTCGCAACAATCATTTGCAGACTTGTAAAAGAAGGACTTGAGTTTAAATATATTCTCCATGTTTTCAAATCTCTACATTATTACTACTCTTCGGTCATACAATTTCCTCCATTCTTGTTAGAAAAAAATTAACACTTTAAATTTGTCCCGGTTATCATGTATAAAATTGCTTACCTCAGCCTGCAGTCAACGCTTCTAGAAGATGAGATGTTTATGTGCCCAGGTTTGTTTTTATATATTTTATATTTGAAAAAGCAGAAGGAATCAAGTCTATTCCCTAAAGTGTTTTATGAGTTGCATCATAAAATTTCACTTTGAAGATGGCTGTTTTCTAAATTAAAGAGTAAGCAATTCTAAACCCGAGAACCCTTCAGTGAACCCTCTTTTTTTGTTTTTTGTATCTCCAACAAAAGGAATCTGATGTCCATCTTTTGAAAAACATTCTTTAGAGGATTAGGGAAATGTAATAAATTAACAATACATTTTGGATTAATCAATTTTAATTTCAGATCCATTGAAACCAGCTGAACGTTCTCTAGGACTTGTTTCATATTTCTTAACTGCCCATTTCCCTCAGAGATAGGTGAAGAGAGGTTTTATTTTATATTATTTTTAACTATTTGATTTCTATGAAGAAGTCTAAATCCAGAGGAGGAAAAAGTTGAAGATGAGGATAGTGATGAATCATGTTTTTCAGCTAAGAAGTGCTATTAGCAGGCTCTGCTTTGATAGAAATAGAAGTGAGAGGAAATAAATTCAAGCAGAGCAAATAGTGCAAGTTGTGCAATAGTGGAAATTGATTTCTTTAAAGACTTCTGGGTAAAGTATATTGATGTCAGTTTTGATTAACCCCAAAAGTGTAAAACTGTATAGGAGCTGTAAATAATCCTGAAACTAGAAGTGGAGTCTAGAGGTAGATAAATGTTGATGATTAATGAAAAGATATGTTATCTTTGCTCCAATGGCAGAAGATTCTCAAATTATGTTTTTTTTCCTTCTAACTAGCATTGCTATTGTTATTAATGGATTTGTCTTTATTTCTGCATATTGGAATTTTTGAATTTTTGAAATAAATAGTAGATAAACTATTGTCTCTCTCCATATTTGTCAAACCTCAGATGAGTTTTTTTTAATTTAAGTAGCAATGCACATATGCAAGCTTAGATATTTGTTAAACATGGAGAAAAGAAAAAATTCTTCACAAACAACCATAGTATAGACCAGGGGTCGGCAACCTGCAGCTCTGGAGCTGCATGCGGCTCTTTGAGCCCCCTGCTGTGGCTCCCTGTCCCATCACTGGCTGGCCTCGCCCTCCCCTCCCTCACCTGGCTTGAGAAGGTAAGGGCGATGGCAGGAATGGAGAAGTGTCCGGGGCTGATTCTCAGGCGCTGGTTGAGGAACATAGCCACCCCCGGTGGAGGCTTCCCTTCGGGTGACCCTCCTCCCCCTCTTGCGACTCCCTGGCTGGCTATGGCAGGGCCAGGAGGGTGCGCACGCACGGGGAGACCCTCCTTCTGGAAGCTGCGGAGCCATGAGAACCCTCCTTCTGGAAGCGAGAAGCCGTGGAGGGCGGGCGGCTTCTCGCTTAAGGAGGGTCTTTGGACGCGGTTTCTCTCCTGCCCTAAGGATCCAGCCATCGCCTTGCCATGACCTCTCCAGCATGAGAGGAGAAGGAGGGGGAGGGGGATCGCAGGGGCCTTAGTGCAGGAGTGAAGCAGCCCTGTACCTGCCTTCATGCCACATTTACGTGTAAGGCAGCCTTTGCTTCCTGCTGCTTCAGGCTGGAGCTTACGCCCTCCACGCTCAGCCGAAGAGCTGTGGGGGTGGGGTGGACATGGCAAGGCGATGGCTGGATCCTTAGGGCAGGAGAGAAGCTGCATCCAAAGACCCTCCTTAAGCGAGAAGCCACCCGCCCTCCACGGCTTCTCGCTTCCAGAAGGAGGGTTCTCGTGACTCCGCAGCTTCCAGAAGGAAGGTCTCCCCGTGCATGCGCACCCTCCTGACCCCACCATAGCCAGCCAGGGAGTCGCAAGAGGGGGAGGAGGGTCGCCCGAAAGGAAATCTCTGCCAGGGGTGCTGATAGTTCCTCAGCAGAGAGAGAGAAGGGGAGAGAGAAGGAGAAAGAGAGATGGGAGAAAGAGAGATGGGAGAAAGAGAGAGAGGAGGGAGGGAGAGGGAGGGAGAGAGAAAGAGTGAGAGAGAGAAAGAGAGAGAGAGAGAAAGAGAGAGAGAGAGAGAGAGGGCAGAGGGAGAGAGAGAGATGGGAGAGGGAGAAAGAGAGATAGAGAGAGAGGGAAGAGAGAGAGCGAGCGAGAGATACCTGTTTCCCATAGAAAAGAAAACACAAGAGCCACAAAACCTGGGTAGGCATGGCTGGGGGGGGTCATGTGACTCAGTGGGAGTGAGTGACATTGAGTTGGTCACGCCCACCCAGGTTTTGTGGCTTCACGTGTTTTGTTTTCTCTGGGAAATGGGTCCAAATGGCTCTTTGAGGTTTTTAAGGTTGCCGACCTCTGGTACAGACATTTATAATAGCATGAGATATAAATTAAGGCTTTTTACTGGGTAATTTTCAACATTTGGAATCTAAACAGCAATATCGTGGGACTGGTGTGATGTAATGCTCAGTAATTGCATATAGGAAAGACCTTGGGAGACTGGACAAAAAGAGTAGCGACCCGCTGGTGACATCTCGATGATGTCACGGATCTTGTTCGGTCGGTGCCTGTCCGTGGGCGCCTTTTTTTAAAAAAAAATTTTATTTTTTAAATTTTTTTATTTATTTTTTCTTCTGCGCATGCGCAGAAGCCGAGTTTCTGGCACTGCACATGCGTCGCCATCTTGTTTTCAGCTTTTTAAAAAAAATTGAATTTTTTTTATTTTTTTGCACTGCGCATGCGTGCGCGCGTGGCCATGGGGTGCAGCCACATGGCACAGGAGGAAGCGAACCGGCAGCGAGGTAAGTTAGAACCCACCCCTGGTCTGGATAGTGGATAGGCAAGATGCTCAGAAGGGACCCTCCCTAGTTTCTTGGGCTATAAAAAAGAAGCAGGGGGATTGTACTTTCAGATGTTCATTATTCTGTCAATGTAGCTTTATAAGAATTGCCTTGTGGTGAGATAAATGGCAAGCAAATTTAATGAATAAATAAATAAATAAAATAAAGTAGAATTAGCACGTCTGGTTTTGTTTCTTTTCTGGTTTACCCCACAAAACTTTATTAAGCTGATTATGTTTGCCTGAACTAAACTAAATGGTTTTGCAGAATATGTTACCTTTCCTAAACTGATTGGACTTCTAGAAAATAGAAAATTCTCATGAAGAGCAGATTTTATGGCTTCCAATATTTGCCACCTCCACGAGAGATTCCCTGCAGTCTGTGTTAGAACCAACCAACGTGGACAATTTCTCAACAGCTGCTTGGCTGGCTACACAGCATGCAGTGCACCATTTTCCATAAACAGCTCAGAGCCATTTATTCTGGAAGTTGCCTTGCAGCAAAAGAATGTTCATCTCAGCCTTTTCCTCTATTGTTCTCCATTAAGAACCTGCTCTTAAGCTTTTACCCAATAGGACAATCTGAGAGGGGCTCTAAAACAGACCAAAGCAGGACAATGTGCTTATTTAACTTTAGTTTTAGAACTGAGGGAATTAGTTTGAGATATTTATTTCTCTGACACTTTTGTAAAGTGAATGTATCCTTCAAAGCTTTGCTGAAGCATGGTGTTTACCAAGTGACTCTTGGTATCACAGACTCTTATCATTGACCATCGTATGGCTGGTGAGAGCTGCTTAACAGAGGTTTTGTGGTATAAACTGGAGAAGAAACAAAACCAGATTTTGATTGAAAATGACTATTTGCACATACATGTTATGTATGTGAACCCTTTTAGGGGCAGCTAAACATCAATGTAGTAGTATTGAAGATGGTCTACTCCCTGCTAGGTAAAAATGTACAGGAAGATCTGCCAGAAGGTTGATGTAACATACTGGTGTGAACCAAGACATGAGTAAATTGGAATGCTAATAAAAGCACTCCAATTTACTTATATCTTAATTCTTCCTTTGAAACAGTATTTTGAAGTGAAGAGGACAAAAGAAGCTGAAGTGGAATCTAAACAAGTTGGACTTGCTCTAGATTAGACCTTAAGCCTGATTTCAAGAAAAAAAAAACACAAAGCCCTCTAGCAGCAGTTATATTATATAAAACTAATGCAAGGTATTTATATATACATATCTAAGCTAATTGAAATGGCATTGCATGTCAGCATTTTAACAACGAGATATTTTTTCACAATAGTTCAAATGGGTCTGTTTGCTGGGGTCCCATTGATTATGTTGACCATAAGTCATGTTTTATAGGTAACCATATATATGTATATGGTTATAAAAT
>QLTV01004111.1:502918-513543 GCA_003457575.1 Thermophis baileyi | reverse complement strand
ACCAAAAAATGACATATTTGCATTCAAAATCAGAACAGCAAATACAAGCTGGGCAGACACGACCTCGTAGACGACCCTCATTCTGTCAAGGATCTTGGAGTACTCATATCTAATGATCTAAGTGCCAAAGCCCACTGTAACTACATTGCCAAAAAGGCATTAAGAGTTGTTAACCTAATCTTGCATAGCTTCTTCTCTGGTAATATTGTACTACTAACTAGAGCATACAAAACATTTGCTAGACCAATTCTAGAATACAGCTCTTCTGTCTGGAACCCACACTGCATATCGGACATTAATACAATTGAGAGAGTCCAGAGATATTTCACGAGAAGAGTCCTCCACTCCTCTATTTGCAACAGAATACCTTATGCCACCAGACTTGAAATTTTGGGCTTAGACAACTTAGAACTACACCACCTTTGGTCTGACCTGAATGTAGTACACAAAATTATATGCTACAACATCCTACCTGTCAATGACTACTTCAGCTTCAACCACAACAATACACGAGCACACAATAGATACAAACTTAAGGTAAACCGCTCCAAACTCGATTACAGAAAATACGACTTCAGCAACAGAGTGGTCAATGCCTGGAATGCACTACCTGACTCTGTGGTTTCATCCCCAAACCCCCAAAACTTTAACCTTAAACTGTCTACTGTTGACCTCACCCCACTCCTAAGAGGTCTGTAAGGGGCGTGCATAAGCGCATCAACGTGCCTACCGTCCCTGTCCTAATGTTCCCTTTTATTCATAACCATCTCATGTATTCATAATCATGTTTATACATTTCATGTATTCCCAATCATGTTTATAATTTTATTTGTAATCTTATATATGCTTGACAAATAAATACAAATAAATAAATAAAAAATTTAAATCTATCCAACTCCGAAATGACTCAATATGGCTTAGATTACAAAAGAATTACAAAAGAATAAGAAACAATAAACAAGTCAACAAGTGAACAAAAGTGCATTATCAGAGAGAAAAAAACTCCATGTCATATACAAAATATTTCTGATAAGAGCTCCAGAATCACTCTACTCCAAAGCTGGAAAACTTGTCAGATGTTTAAGGCCTTCCAGGAGATCATAAGAAAGGGAGCCACTTGGATTGCAGGACAAGATAATCCAGAGGATATGTTTAATCCTTATAAAAAATTGATATTTTGCCAACAATCTATACGGTATATGACATTTTGCAGTAGTTTCAAGACAGCATTTTGGATGTCTTTATTTCTGAGGCTATAAATGATGGGATTCAAAATTGGTGGCAAAATGGTATAAAAAACAGCAGAAAACAAATCCACTGTAGAAGATGAAAGTGATTTTGGCCTCATGTATGAAAACACAGCTGTGATTATGAATACAGAAAAAACAGTCAGGTGAGGAGTGCAAGTTGAAAAAAGTTTATGTCGGCTTTGGACCGATGGCATTTTAATTATGGTGGAGAAGATGTAACCATAAGAAGCAAAGATGAGTGCAAAACAAAACGAGTCGAGAAAGAACCCAAGTACAAGTATCAGAATTTGATTGACTTTTATATCAGTGCAGGAAATCTTTTGTAACTGAGGAATGTCACAGAAATATTGGCCAATCATATTAGAGTCACAGAAGTTTAATCTAAAGGTGATCCCTGTTTCCAGCACTGCATGGATCAGGTTGCAAATCCAGCTGGCAGCTGCCATTTGAATGCAGGCATTCCAGTTCATAATCATCTTATACTGCAGAGGGTTGCAGATGGCCACATAACGGTCATAAGCCATAATAGTTAACAAAGCCAGCTCACTACCGACAAATGTAACCATGAAAAAGACCTGTGTGACACATCCACCAAAAGAAATTCCCTTGTTGTTTATCAGAGATACAGCTATCGATTTGGGAAGTGTGGTAGAGACAGAACAAATATCTACCAAGGAAAGGTTCGCCAAAAAGAAATACATTGGACTGTGGAGATGGTGATCAAATGCCACTGCCGTTATAATGAGACAATTCCCCATTAAAGTGATTAAGTAAACAAAGAGAAATATCACAGCGTGTAAAATTTGCAAATTCCAGTCATCTGAAAATCCCATCAGGACAAAATATCTCACAGAAGTGTGGTTGGTCATTCCACTTATTTAATCCTACAAAAAAAAGTTACAAGAACATGAGGAACACACCTTTAGCAATATCCCTCCCATCCCCTTGCAAGATTATACATTCCAAATATCCCACCCACAGTCAAAGACTCAGATACAAACAATTGCCATACTCTAGGCTAACATTTTTCCCCCCAGTATTATTCACATACAAAATAGGAATTCAGTGCAATGAAATATTTTAACTTAGACAGATAATATAAAATTGAATGTATGGATTTTAAAATCAAGCTTCCAAAATGTTGGTATCTTATTTGTAACAAAAACAAACAAAAAACGACAGTTCTCCCTGCCCCCTCTGCCTTTGTCTAAAATATAATAACTAGATGTTCTTGTTGTTTAGGAAAGATGTAGAATTTGTGATGTATAAATTTATGGATCTCCTTCAAAACTTTGAAACTAATACACAGAATTCTGAAGTATTCCAGAAATGCATAGAAAACAATAATAATTGGGGATGAAAGGATCAATAAGAATAATCAACTTATTAGATCAGCTGAGGTTTTATATTAATTACATAAACTTCTGACTATCTTAGAATTGTTTATAGTTCACTTAAAAGCCAAATAAATGGAAGGGAAGAATATACTTTTAGATTGTGTCCTGTGTTCTCCTATCCGAAAAGTAAACACCACTTTTAAAAAGTGTTTGATTATACTGGATTTCACATCACATTGATTACAGTTCAGTCTCTTCGGAGAACTTTATTTATTTATTTAACATGCTAGAAATCATACATTTCCTTGGAATCAGATAGAATTCTTTTCTCTTCAGAACATTAGCTACTTGAATGAAGTTCTTAATGAAATAGATAATATCCATCCTTATATTTTTTAGTATTTCTATAGAGCTCATCATCAGTTTAGAATACAAAACAAATCTTTACTTACAAATGAGCAACTGAGTTTCTCATCTTTACCATTACATTTTTCTCTCTAGAAAACGTTTTAATTTTAAAATATAGTCATTTTAGTAAAAACAGCAATTTCAAAAATAAGATTTACCACAATGTCCCACTTCTTTTAGAACTGATTCATTACTTGAGCATCCTAGCCACACTTACTTTTCTTCAAAAGAAATGCAGAGGTTTGTACTCACTTAAATTTTCTTTAGAAGACAGTGCATTGCTGTCATTAAATATGACCCTTATTAAAGCAAATAGCATTTAAAAAAAATTGTTATCTGTGATTCTTCAAGGAATTACTCCTTGGAGGCTTTTGTTTCACAACATTATCAAGAGTTTTACTAACAAATATGCAATTTAGTTAATCATATTTTAAATCACTTCCTTCTCTGCTGTGATAATCTCTAATTTTTAATCTTCAAATGGGATTCAAATTGGCAGAAACTTCCAAAATTAGGTTCGGGTCATGACCAAATCGGTTTGCGACCAAAGTTATGGAACAAATTATGGTCGTGACCAGAGGTTCTACTGTATTGGAATTAGGCAATTATAGTACACCAACTTTAAATTTCCATATGGGGTACGTAAATATCAGTTGTGAAATGTATTTGTAGATGAGGGAAATTGGGGGAGTACATGTGTCTGCATGTGAATAATAGGCAAGCAAATAATGCCCTCACTTGGGCCTTTCTCATCTTCAAGTCCCACCCAAGTGTTACCAATGTTTCCAAAACTAATGCATCATTCCATCTGAGAGTTCTGGAAAACATTGAACTTCTCTGCTTCAGCACCTTGAATCAAAGCATCAAGGTGGGGCAATTTTGCTTCAATAAAATGGGCATACATGCAGATCTATTGGAGACGACTGAAATCTGTGAAGGGAATCAGTATAGTATATTAGTATAGTAATATTTGAGGTGGCCTTCTCCCTGCTAGATAAGGGTGCACAGGAAGATCTGACAGCAGATTGATGTGACATAGTGGTACAACTGTTCCTAAAATCACTCCAATATATTATTTTATTTTATTTATTCATGTATTTATGTATTTATGTATTTATGTATTTATTTATTTATTTATGTATGTATGTATGTATGTATGTATGTATGTATTTATTTATTTATTTATTTATTTATTTATTTATTTATTTATTTATTTATTTATTTAATACATTTATTTGCTGCCCATCTTGCTGACCTGTGACTTCAAATCTGATAAAAACAATATTATAAAAGTTTTAAATAGTAAGACAATACAATAAAAATAACAAGGAAATAGCTAAGATAGTGGGGAGTATACAAGTGCAGGTGAGATATTCTAATCCAGTAACCACCTCCATTATGGCATGCCCCTCTCTGGGTCCCAGGTCAATCAGCATTTTTTTAAGATAGTTAAGGAAGGCCATAAGGTTGGAGGCAGAAGTCACTTTGCAAGGTACGATGTTACAAAGGGCAGACACCACAGCAGAAAACATTCATCTCCTAGACCACAACAGCTGAAATTCCTTGACCAATGGGGTCTGCAACAAGCTGTTTCTGCTGGCACAAGAGGAGTTCCTCAGATAGCCATGAACCATGCAATAAAGAGGTCTATATGTAGTAACTAATAGCTTGAATTGGACTCAGAAGCAAACTGGCAGATAATACAACTCACATAACAAAGGTGTTATATGGGCTATCATAGTGCTACCCCCAGTTGTCCACACAGTCACATTTTGAGCCAGATGTTGCTTACTAATGCTCTTTAAGGGGTGCCCCATATAGAGTGCATTGCATAGTAAAGGCAAAAGATGACCAGAGCCTGAGTGATTGAGACAAAAACTGCTGATCCAGGAAAGAGAACTGCCTGTCTGGGGCAGTGCTATCTCATCCTCCAGCAGAACAGCACCACTTGGGTCACCTGGAATAGAAATATAAAGTTGGGCATCATCAGCATACTGATGATACCACAACCCGTGATGGCAGATGATTTCACCTAGCAGCTCCATGTAGAGGTTAAAAAGGAATGGGGAGTATACTGAGCTCTGTGACATGTCATAAAGAAGCACTTGTGGGCTGGACTTTCAATCCTATCAATACCAGTGGGGACTGGCCATTGGGAAAGGAGCCAAACCAGCACAAAACTGTGCTGTCCAGTCCCAGTTCCCATAGCCACCCAAAAGGATACCATGATTAATGATACCACTGAGGCCACTGAGAGGTCAAGGAGAGCAAGAATGGATGTTCTACCCCCATCCTACTCATGCCACAGATCATTGACTAATGTTGTCTCTGTCCCACAACCAGGCCTCAAAAGGGGTCCAGATTCATGCAGGACCCTCTGAAGCTGCCATTCAATAAACTTTTCTACTCCCTTCCCTAAAAGGAGGAGATGTGAAATGGACAAAAGTTGTCCAGGTAGGTGGACAACTTAGGATTTTTTTTTAAGGAGTGGGTACCCAACGGCCTTCTTAAAAGATCCTGGAAATATCCCTTCATGCAGTGAGAAATTTATCACTGCTTGAACCGATGTGGTGGTCACCATCTCGAAGGCTAACTTAATAAGACTGTTACCAGATAACTCTAATGTACCTGCTCCACAGATTGATTTGGTTGTCTGTCAGAAATTCTACAAATTCCTCCACATAGCACTGGAGATGATTTGTGAATCAGATGTTGTAAAGTGAAACACTGATCTGTACTACTATGTTCCTTTCAGAAACCTGCTTCCTCTTCTACTACAAACTGCCTAATATCCACCCAATTAATCAGCCTCTTTCAAAGATACCTTGTATATAGCTTACACCCCATGTCAATGAGATCTATGGGTTGAAAATTTATTTTTATTTTATTTATTTATTTTGTCAAGCATGTATATGATTACAGGTAAAGTATAAATATTAATATGAGTATATAATAAGTACAAACATAGTTTTGAGAACATATTTTTCGAGTACATATTTTCAAATACATGGAGACTTTAGGACAGGGACGGTAGGCACGCTGGTGCGCTTATGGGTTTGTGCAATCTCCCTTTTTAAATATTGGGATTATTAATTAATCCTGTGACATTGATATAAGTAAATAAGGATGTAAAAATAGGCACACACTAGTCAGTAATGTAGTCTATTTCAAAGGGTCTCATACATTATGTTGATAAATATGAAAAATGAATACAAAGAAATAAAACTGCAAATGCTAAATCACATCAAAGTTGCACCACAATTAGCATTTTTAAAAGAATTCAATTTTTTTGTAATCATATCATAAATTCCTTAACTTTTTCAATATTTTCTTGAGAGCCTTTTGTAGGTCCTTGTTCCTGAAGCTATAAATAATAGGATTCAAAACTGGTGGCAAAGTTGTGTACAAAACAGCAGAAAGCAAGTCCACAGAAGGAGAAGAGAGTGATTTGGGCCTCATATAGGAAAATACATCTGTGGTGATAAATAAATAAAAAAACAGTTAAGTGGGGAATGCACTTAGAAAAAACTTTATGCCTGCTTTGAACTGATGGCATTTTCATCACAGACAAAAATATGTGAGTATAAGAAGCCAAGATGAATGTAAAAATAAAGGAAGCCAAAAATAACCCAAGAACAAGTATCAACATTTGGTTGATTTTTGTATCTGTGCAAGAAATATTTTGTAATTGAGGAATGTCACAGAAATACTGGCCAATCATGTTTGACACACAAAAGTTTAATCTAAAAGTCAAACAAGTTTCTAACATTGCATGGATCAGGTTGAATACAAAGGAGATTGCTACCATTTGAATGCAGGCATTCCAATTCATGATCAGTCTATATTGCAGAGGACGACAAATGGCTATATAACGGTCATAAGCCATGATGGTTAACAAAGCAAGCTCACCACCAACAAATGTGACCATTAAAAAGATCTGTGTGATACATCCAGCAAAGGAAATCCCCTTGTTGTTTGTCAATGAAACAGCTATGGATTTTGGAACTGTTGTGGAGATGGAACAAATATCTAAAAGGGAAAGGTTGACCAAAAAGAAGTACATTGGACTATGAAGGTGGTGGTCAGTTGCCATTGCTGTTATAATGAGACAATTCCCTGTTAAAGCTGTTATATAAACAATAAGGAACATCACGGAATGCAACATTTGCAAATCTGGGTCATCAGAAAATCCCATCAGAACAAACTCTCTCACTGTAGACTGGTTGGCCATTTCATCTATTTGAATCCTGTGGAAAGTAATTAAATGATTAATCAATTTTTGAAGAATATAAATTTCATAACATTTTCCCCAACTCTTTATAAATTCCTCATGTAACTATATTGTAAGATTGGAATGTCAATAGTCAATGTCCCATAGTTAGCAAATTCTAATGAACTTTCATAAAATTCACTGATCTATTGCAATAGATTAAAAACAATTCTTCTCACTTACAATATTTCTAATTGTAAGTGGGAAAAATGATATATTGATATATGTAATCTGGATCTTTTTATATGTAACTGATGTATCTATTATTTTAACAATGGTTCTACCAATCACAATCAAACCTGTAGAAATTATTTTAAGTACTGAGATGGCAGATCTGTTTTTCAAAGTACATATAATTAATTTTCTCTGTGGCCGGGAAGAAAAGTTTTAATTAATCACTCACAGCCTATTATACTTCCAATTTTAACCATCTCCTTCATATATGATATTGCCAGAAATGCGTTCATATAGTAATTAATACAGGTTTCCCCAAACTGGTCAATATTAATCTCTGTTAATAGGTAATATTAATTAAAGTACTGTTGATTAAATTGTTTTAATATAATAAATGTTTGATGGCAATAAGCAAACAGAAACTTCAAGAAAGGGTCAATGAATTGAATGTTTTGATAACTCCTATTTTAAGATAATATGAATGAAAGTTATAAAATCCTGATTCTATTATAATTCCAGCATAGCAATCATGATAGAGAGGCATAATCATCAGAAGGAGGCAGAAATTGCTTGACCCCCATCCCCTTAGAATTTTTAGGATTGTAAACTAATGGTTACAGTTAGAAGATTGTCCACATAATTTGGGATTACGTTTTCTGAAAGATTTCACTCAGAGGTGGGTTCCTCCTGGTTTGGACTGGTTCTCCCGAACTGGCAGCAACCTGCTGGTGATGTCACGATGACATCACTTATCTGGTTTGGTCGGTGCCAGTCTATGGGCGCTGCCATCTTTTTTTTTTTTTTTGAATTTTTTTTATTTTATTTTTTTGGAAATTTTTATTTTATTTTTTATTCTGTGCATGCGCAGAAGCCGAGTTTCCGGCACTGCGCATGCCTCACCATCTTGATTTTGGCGGGGGCTTTTTTGAATTTTTTATATTTTTTGGGACTGCGCATGCACGCGCACCCATCAGGCGTGCACACGCCCACGAGGTGCAGCCACGCGGCACAGGAGGAAGTGAACCGGCAGTGAGGTAACTTAGAACCCACCCCTGATTTCACTAATTGCTGAAATCATCTAAGGAGACCCTATTGTAAGCACAGTAAGATACCTATCTTGCAATTGCTCAATCTGAAAGCTTCAATCTGAAATATATTAGATCCATAGTGCTAAATCTTAAGGAGCCCTGTTGAAGGTCTGTCACTTTACTTGGGCTTAGTCTGAACATTGGATAAATTGTTTTTGCTTCCAAACTCATTTTTCTACTCTCTCTTTTCCCCATATGAGGTGGGTAGGTAGGTAGGGGGTAGATGGATACAGTTTAAAAAATTTTGAGGTATAATCTTATAAGAAGAAGTGTTAAATGCACTTAATACCAATGCTAGTACTAAAAATAATATATTTGGCCTTTATTCTACCATTATAATTCTCTATATAAGACAATAGAGATAGCAGTTGCCCACCTGCTATCATGCAGCACTATTTCAATATATAACAATATAAACATAATAATAACAACATATTGAAGCTTCCTCTTATTCCAAGACAATGCATGACTTACAAAGTATTCATAAGTAAAATATAGGTGTTTTTACACTTACTTGTTACATAGACTGCAAAAAAGAAAATTACATTCAGCTCAATGTTATTTTCAGAACCAAAAGCTGAAAACTTTTAAATACAGTGGTCATTCTTGGTGATAAACTAAAAGAAGCTGTATTTACTGTTGTTTTCCTGGAAGATCAGTGAGCCATTCTTTTTGACTGTGATCTTACAGAAAGAGCCAAAAATATTTCATCATCTTTGTTTTCTGCAGTACTTCAGAGAGTCATTTCTTAAGGACCATCACAATTCCATGAAGAAGCATTGTTATCACAACTGGTTTCAGGAGTTGAATTATGGAATCCCACTTGCTTTCTGAGTTGCACAACACACTTAGTTGTTGATACAAAGTAATTATGATCAATCTGAGAAAATTAGAGCAACTAGATCTTAACAAGGAGGTAGACATTGACAAACTGAAAACTGTGATAAAGGCAGGAATTTCCGTCTGTGGGAACCTATGCCCAAGCTACAAACCTCAGGAGGAAGCCCTACAATAATTATTTCAGCTTTGCTGAGGAGACCTATGATCCTTTAGTCTTTTACCCAACATCAATAGATCACACATGTTCAAGGGCAGAAATAACTCATTTGGAATAGACTTCAAGTATTCATACATGTACATAGACACTTCTGATTTAAATATCTCAAAGCACTTACTATAGTAACATGAACAATACTTGTTATTAATATTTTTCTTTCTTAAGCTATTGTTCCTTTTAAATTTTTCAGTTTTAAGTATTAACTTCAGGTCAGTGAAGGCACACATCTAGAAATACAAAAGTACTGTATATTGCTTTTCATGGAATGGTAAGTTGCCCAGAGTTATTTGGTTGAGTTAGGTGGCTATAAAATTGGATGGATGGATGGATGGATGGATGGATGGATGGATGGATGGATGGATGGATGGATGGATAGATAGATCGATCTATCATGGCTCTGCTCTAATACAAATACTTGTAAAAAACAAACATACTATTCATTGAGGGAAATTAGTAGACCCAAATTCTTTTTTTATGACAGCCAATTTGGTGTAATATTCTAGGAATCTACCTAGAAATCAAGAGTTCTGATCCCACCTTAGGCACAAAGTCAGCTGGGTGACCTTGGACCAATCACACTCTTTCTCAGTCCTAGGAAGGAAGCAGTGGCAAACGATTTCCAAACCATTAGTTCCTGCAGTTTCCAAACCATTTCCAAATCATTAGTCCCTACAGTTTTCTTGGCAAACAACTTGCCAAGAAAACTGCAGTGACTAATCCAGTGAGTCACCAGGCAGCAACACTGACTCAAAGGTACATATGTTTATTTTTATTTATTTATTTATTTATTTATTTATTTATTTATTTATTTATTTATTTATTTATTTATTTATTTGTTTGTTTGTTTGTTTGTTTGTTTGTTAGTCAAACATGTACAAGATAACAGATATAGATATAAACATAAACATTATAAAAAGATATTCAGATAGATGAGGACAATAGGACAGTAGGACAGCGACGGTAGGCACGCTGGTGCGCTTACGCACGCCCCTTACAGACCTCTAAGGAATGGGGTGAGGTCGACAGTAGACAGAAGAGAGG